>DF242505.1:0-54972 GCA_000507305.1 Breviolum minutum Mf 1.05b.01
ACGTTGTAGTACTTTGTAGTACAGAGTAGTACTGGGGTAGTACAGAGTAGTACTGGCGTAGTACTTTGTAGTACAGAGTGGTACTGGAGTAGTACTTTGTAGTACAGAGTAGTACTGGGGTAGTAGTTTGTAGTACAGAGTAGTACGTTTTAGTAATGGAGAGTAGTACTGGAGTAGTACTTTGTAGTACAGAGTAGTACTGGAGTAGTACTTTGTAGTACAGAGTAGTACTGGCGTAGTACCGGAGTAGTACTTTGTAGTACAGAGTAGTACCGGAGTAGTACTTTGTAGTACAGAGTAGTACTGGCGTAGTACTTTGTAGTACAGAGTAGTACTGGAGTAGTACTTGGTAGTACAAAATAGTACTGGAGTAGTACGTTGGAGTAGTACCACAAATCACCTCACAACTAGCCACATCATTTGAAAGCAAGTCAAATCACAAACACATCACCCCAAAGCGCATGACATGACAGCCATGCAACGGCAAAAGCTTCGTTCAAACCTCAGAAAAAAATTTGGACATCGCAATGGTCGGTCATCTTGCGCACATTCTATAGGCAAATTCTTTCTCTGCTATATGGTTCTTTTTTCTTTTGAAACTTCCGCCACCGGCTCGCCCGGGAACTACTTGTATTAATAGAGTATATTCTTTCTCTCACTCAGTGTCTGTGGCATGATGGGATATGATATTCAGCATAATTGAGGGCATTAAACTTGAAAAACCTCTGTGGATGCGAGGTGCAACACCGCTCTGAATAATATAACCGGGTACAACCACTGGAGCAAGTACCGTCTTGCCAGCTGCGAAAGACAGTGGACCCTGAGGCGAGAGATCCTGAGCCGCGTTGTGCAGGGCTTCCTTTCGTGCCTGGGTTGTGAATCAGGTCAAAACTACAAGAGCAAAAGGAGTGCGGCTGAAAGTATTGATGGCAGACTGAGTGTATCTCAATGCAGAGGCAGACTTGGAGGAAATTTCTACGAACTGGAATACCTATATACTTGTAAGCTAGGGCGGGGTTGAACTTGTGTAAGATCCTCAGAAGCTGAGATTCTTCTGTCGGCTCATGTGGGTCGGTGGGCAATGTTAGGTCTGGGAGGAGCGAAGGCCATCGCATAGGCTTATAGACTGTAAATACATTGAGACAATCTGTTGGTGTCGCCAGGTCCTGTGGGAAAGTTGAAGAAGTATGTTGATGTTTCAGGTTTCCAAGCCATTCCAAGCCCAGCTACTGTAAGTCTATGGTTGCAACAATCACCGAGCAAGTCAGGGGCAGTTGGTGACTGGAGCACTGGTCGTGGTGGAAGCGTTTCTGAGGTGCAGTAATCTGGATGCAGCCATCCAATATTTACAAGAGGCGAAGGGGCCGAAGGGAGTCTGCTGAGCTGATGGAAATAATACAATCTGAATTGGTGAAGAAACGCTTACATAACATATATATTGAAAGCGGAGCACTAGGGAGAAGTTTTTTTCATTTTTTTTTCCAACTTGTGAGATGATCACATCCCTAACCTTCACTAACGAGGCACATTCACAGCGCAGTCGCCTTGCACTACATTTCCAGGACCTGGGAGCGCTTTGACCTACTTTTTGGTAGGGACTGACAAGGGTATTGGTCAATGCCTGGATACACTGCGCGCAGGAATTGTTGGTGGAGACCGCTTATGCTGTTGAGGCACTGGGTGATTTAGGGGTTACATGTGGTTCCATAGAGCATTATGAGTCTTGTTGGTGGCGCCAGGCAGATGCTCACGAACAGAGGCGGGTGGGTGCTAAAGTATGCTAAGTTCCTTTTGAACATTGCGATTTTGTATAAAGTATAAACATGCAAGCCCGCAAGTCCACCTAAAGTTTTGTTTTTTTTTCCAAAGTGCTTTGCTTTGTTTTCGTTTTTGTGAATCCATGCTGTGACACAGGAATCGAATGCTTCTTCTTTTACCTCTATGTTGGGAACCTGAATCACGGGCTGCCGACGTGGTGGGTCTTCGGCCCTGTCGGTATGGTTTAATCAAAGGCTTGTTGCTGCAGATGTGTGAAGTTCTGGGAAACTGTCAACATCATATTTGCAACTTAAACTTATTGCTGGTGTTCACACAGACTAAGCGTATTGGAGCCAATCTTCCTATTTGCTGACTTGGCAGACTGAATAGATTAGTTGTGGTCTCGTGGCTCTAATTTTGGCTCAAAGCCATTTGATTTTGCCAAAAGATATTTTGTTACATGTCATCATGGCTGTTTTTTTTCCCTGCGATGATCGTCTAGCAAAAGACTTTACGGGTTCTCTGCGTCTGGAAGATGTTCCTGGAAGATCCATTTGTTTCTTCAGGCGTGAAAGCAAACTTGGAATTACATGGTACAAAAAATACCCCAACGGAACCCCAACAAATCTAAGGGGGCCGATGCCGAGGCGATGATTTCCCTCCATTGACGCTTGTGGCATGTGCCTTGCGCGTGTCTGTAGCGTGCGGTTGCCCAACAGAGGTGCACGGTGCACCCCAACATACTGCAGTGAAGAATTCTTGTCCTGTCTGAAATCTTCCATGTGTTTCGGATTTGTTGAATGTCGCAGACTTTTCTCCAATTCATCACTTTTGATCCAACATAATTGTGCAAACTCAAAGTGCCTCACAAGCATCAAATTGCCAATCATATCCTTCTTTGACAACAGAAGGGCCCTTAAGAAAGGCCAGTGGGTGGAGATAGATTTTACAAAACACGGACTAGGCAGACAGATTCATCATTATTCTTTGATTCTTTGCTCATGTGAAGCCATCGTGTCGATGTTTGGCCCAAACTTTAAGCAAAGACAAGGAACACCATAGAGAAGTGACCCTACAATCGGATGTTGTGACTCATGCAAGAATGCCCAGGTCGGAGGAAAGGGATGTCTATGAACAAGCGGTTTCCTTTCTGAAAGGGCCAGGTGCACGTCAGTGCACGGTTTCGGATTGGAAGTTTCGATGGATGTACTCAATGCTCATTCAATGTACATTTGAGGTGCTCGTGTGGATTCAATGCTTGAATTTCAAGACACTTCGAAGCATGGATCTATTCCTGCCGTAGGTGTTGGTGTCGAAGTGTTGGAGGCCTTCGTACAGGCGATATCCATTCCGATTGTTTTAGATGGCGAGTGATGAAAGGTTGAACCAAGAGCCAATTTCCATCCATGGCTTTCAATGATTCAAAGATAAGATGATTCATGATACAAATAAGAACATGGATTTTGATTTCGATGCTATGTCTCTCTGAACACCAGCTTTGTTTACAGATCGTGTTGAGATGAACACAACATATGCTGGTCAGGATGTCACATCCGTCCAGATTTGCTTTTTCCGGAATGTACGAGCGTATAACGTCCTCCTACCACGGGTGAAGGGGCTGCGCAACCTTTGAGGCGGCGCAAATGTTTGATCCGGAGGGTGGATTGGAAATTCTACAGGAACTGGTCAAGAACCCAGGGCAGATTTCAAGTGTGTGCTGCTACGACACGGTGAAAGAACTCTTCATATTACCAAGATATTTTTGCTTCCATCAACCCAAACATGAAACTGACAATTGGCAGCTCAGCTTGGTTTACATACCTGGCAGTTTCTGAAGAGTTGACCATTGAGTAGAAAGACTTGTTTAAGTCTTATCAAGCTGAGGAGGAAGTACAAATCAGAGCAAGAAAAAGACTCTGGAGACCTATATGTTTGTAAGATAGCTGGAAGATGATTTATGTTTTCCTTCACCTGGTAATCATCGGCACATGCTGAAACTCCCGTTGGCCTTGCAATGCTTAAGGTCTTAGATGAAGATGCTCACGTTGCAACACAGAAATTGCTTGGGGATCCCAGCTGGACAACCTTGGACCGGAGATGGCATGTCATGGCATGGTGATGGGTTTGAAGGCGCAGCCGTGCAGATGCAGCCACCCTGGAGTGCGGTTGCCCAGCAAAGGGCTGTCGAGTACTTGGCACTTACTGGTTTGGATATTCGGGGATCTGACAGGATGGTGAACTTCTCAAAATCACCAACTTCTAAATCATGCAGACACGGATAGTTCACGAGGAAAAGCCTGATTTGCAATCCCTGTAAATTATGCATCAAAGATACTTGATTCTTCATACTGTTCATGTGGGACCTAGAAGATTGGAAAGCTGTAGCCTCCAAGTCAATTTGAAATGCATTTCTTTTCATTTTTACAGAAGCAGATACGGAGTAATATATGGTTGTTGCACTTCTGGTCTTTTCACTAGCCAGCTTCAGATGGCTGCTAGCTATTTCCTGTTGGCGCCACCCAAAGTCATTGACATGAACTGGCAGACCCTCTGGTTATGGTAGCAGACACTAAATGCTGGAGCTTTAAACTTGGAGGTTGAATAGACCATGAAGTTCGCCCTGAGAGCCCCTGGTTGAGGTTCATTGATCGCGCGATGCCTTTGGCAGCTTCTGACAGGTGCACACTGAAGGTAAATATTCAGTCACTTCCTGACTGGCAATGGTTGCTTTTGGACAAGAGATGAGTCAATCAATCAAGCACATATGGTACTGTACGTGTTTCATCATGTTTAGTTACTCTGACTTCAGCTTGCAAAATTGCCTCTGCATGTGATTGTGAAATGTATGATTGGTAGGCATGCTCAAGAATTGCGCAGCTTTTCAAGGAGAAATGTATAGTGCATTTTCAAAACGGGTATTTGGCAGCTCCCGCCAAGTTGCCTTTTGCAAAGATGCAAGAAGAACAGTGATGCCCAGCGCAGATGGGTTTTACACCTCATGACCCATACCTGTTTTCAAGCGCCTCTACATGCGGTTGTGAAAATAATGATTGATAGGCATGCTCAAGAATTGCAGAGCTTTTCAAGGAGAAATGTATAGTGCATTTTCAAAACGGGTATTTGGCAGCTCCCGCCAAGTTGCCTTTTGCAAAGATGCAAGAAGAACAGTGATGCCCAGCGCAGATGGGTTTTACACCTCATGACCCATACCTGTTTTCAAGCGCCTCTACATGTATTATCGTTCCCCAGCTTTAGCCAAAAGGGTTTTACAGTTTTGTTGTTTTTCTTGAGTTGTTGCCTTTTTTGGGTGCTGTTCAGGGTGTGGTTGCGGGTGCTCTCGTCAAGCTATAGCAAAGTAGTGTTCATGGTGAGGCTGATATTTCATGACTTTTTTTGGATTCACCTTTTCCATTGGCAACATTTTGTCTCGGCCTCCTGCAGCATGCGTTGATAGGCCCGCTGATCGGGGTCAGACGCAACCAATGATGATGCAGCTTGTGAATCAGGTTTGGGAGGGCATTCAAGAGTCGAACTGAGAAAGCCTGGTTCATGATGAAGGGTGAGACTAAGGAGTTTGAAACCGTCAATGGCATAGTGTCAGGCAAGTCATTGATTCTCCTTTCTGTGTGTCAGAAACAGAAGATTGTAGTCATATTGTAGTCAGCTTTTTGGGAATTTATGTACGAAATTCGCATCAAAGTCCACGAATGTGACTGGGGTTTAGTGTGATAGTCTATTGATTTGAGTTCAAAATCTCTGAGACTACCGGAAGTCCTTACAACTGTTCTATGTTGACAACCCCCTAGTATGCGGTGCAAAGTACATCAACCAATGCTGCTGCCGAACAGGTCAGCAATCCATGTCTGGGAACTCAGAATGCGGGTGCAACACACATGTCCAAGAAAGAAAACTCAGCTGCCGTTGTTCCTTTCTCAATATCGGCACAGCATGGATAGATACATGTGGGGCCAGCATGAGGTGGATTGATAACAGCATTGGATTTCCATGGATTTCCTGTGCACGATGCCGTGGTGTGATCAATGCTAGGTTTGTTCTTTTTACATCCCTCAGGCATATAATGATCGGCGAATATTTGAGTTTTTCACAATTCACACACCACAACTTGTCAGGCCTTGAAGAGACAGTCCCAGTGCAGGCACCAATCATTTGACCTTGGGACAGTGTAGCATCTTTGCTCCTCCGGCCTAGTCATCAGTGCAATGGCTGCATAAGGAAAAAAAAGAGGTTGCCAAGTTATAAGTCGTTCTAAGTTGTTCAGTGTAACTAAAACCATCGAAGTGACAGTGACAGATCGAGGCGACCCTCTCCCCCATAGCACTGGTTGATTCAGGAAGACCAGACCCAGGACCTCTTGAGCTTGCTGAGCTTGGAGCCATAGATTCAGTTACTCGCCGGGCTGCGAGTGGAATCCTGCTGGCAGCATCCCCCACAAGTCTTACCAGTTTCAGGAGTAGCCTACCTTGACCACTTCTGCAGTTGCCAGAGGTTGAATGATTTGTGATGTGAAGTTTCGTGAAAGCTGCCTCTTGGATTCACCCGTGTTGCCTTGCACATGATGTTTTTTTTGATTACGAACATCTCAACAAAGACCTTGATGAAGAGTTGGATGAATGTCCTCCGCCACACGACCTGAGACGCCGCTTCTGCTGCGGGAGAGCGAGCTGCTGTCCTCAGAACGATTGGGAAAGGTCTGTAGATTTAAAGGGATGGCTGGATGTAATTTCTATATTCTGCGTACAGCTTCAATCAATGCCTGTTACTACCGTAGAATCATTATGTTGAAATTGCTGTTTCATGATTGATATGCTTGTATTATATACTTATTTCTAGTTTCGGTGTCAGTGTCAGTGTCAGTGTTGTTGTTATTGTTGTTGTTGTTGTTGTTGTTGTGGTTGTTGTTGTTGTTGTTGTTGTTGTTGTGGTTGTTGTTGTTGTTGTTGTTGTGGTTGTTGTTGTGGTTGTTGTTGTTGTTGTTGTTGTTGTTGTTGTTGTTGTTGTTGTTGTTGTTGTTGTTGTTGTGGTTGTTGTTGTTGTTGTTGGTGGTGGTGGTGGTGGTGGTGGTGGTGGCGGCGGCGGCGGCGGCGGCGGCGGCGGCGGTAGTTGTTGTCATCATGTGCTCCTACATGACCATACAGGTCCGGTGTGTATGCTGTTGAAATGAGGACATAGTTTGGTAGTTGGTTGTCAGCAATGTCTCCCATACCAGCCAAAGCCAAACACTTAAGTGTTTGGCCTTACAAAAATTGAGTCTTTCATCCAAAAAACGATTGCTCGGCAGCACAAGCTGACAAACAAAAATCCGATTCTGAAGTCGGAAGTTTGTCGAAAAAATGAAGCAAACTACTGGATTCATCTGGATTGGGAACATGGCAGAGACAGTGGAAGCATGCTCAGCTCCAAGGACATTGCCTGGCGCTATGTGGAGCAACTGAGCTCTCAAGGTTTGATGGGTTGGTGGGCACCGGGGATCAAAAGCTTTAGCAGACTTTGTTCTTCCCAGGGTCATGTGGTCTTGGGTGTACCAAAACCAGGTGTTTTACAGCATTTCTGCACCTCTATAAAGAAGCAACACTATACAGTACCATTTTTTTTGGTGTCAAATGAAAAAAAGTACGGATTTCTGGGCCCTCCTTAAAAGATACTGATGTTGGCAGCTTTTTGTCAAACACGTAAATTACAGGCCCTTTTACACCACGCGGTCCGGGCGGATGTGTTTGTGCCATGCATATTCGTCCATCCCTCCCTTACCCTGAGAAAGATGAAATCAAACTGTTGGACTCATGTTGCTATTGGTCTATGGAGGGCAAAAGTAACTAAGTTGGGAGTGAAAAAGTGTCAGTTTTCTCCAACATGCATTGCTGCATGGCTGCGTTGATGTCATGGCTGCTTCGGTGTGGCAACCTCGGTCAGGGCAGATGAACATGTTGGACGCCCAGATCTTGACCATCTTCTTCAAGGCCTGAAACCATCCAACTCTGCGGATTTTTTCTTCGACCACAGTCGTGCTGGACAGGGCCGATGCCGTGCCAACGACTTTGATCGAGCACTTCAATTAGTGGCCAGGCAAGGATTCTATTCACATTGCTAGGGTTACAGTGGGGTTCCCTAAGGTGAGTTTTTAATTTGTTTTTTCCAGAAACCTGAGTCACTTATCAATTCACGAAAATTGGAAAGAATAGAAGTTCTTCCATTGTTTGCAAGGTCCGAGTTTGAATTTAAGAGTTTGCTACTGGGCGCCTTTTCGTGGAATCACTCGTCGAATCGAATCATCGAACTTTTCGAGCTTTTGACATGAACGCAGCTCCTTGGGTCGCTGAAAGTTGATTGTTTTGTCACAGAAAACAAACTCCTCTGACTCCTCTTCTTTTCTTTATTCGTTTCACAGAGATTTACCCAGTTCAAGATCTTTGGTGTTTCAGATTGTTTCAGTGTTTTTGGTCACGTTGGGAAGTGGAGAGTGTTCATCTCAAGTCCATGAAGACATTGGATGAAGGCATCCTGAGAAGCTTGATGACACCTTGGTCAATGCTATCCTCGAGGTAGCAGTCTCATTGCGAAGTAGCACAGTCATAGCAATATGGTGGACAAATTGGGGAACCTTCAATTTGTATGGATGGAATTGAGGTGGTCAAACTGATTGATGACCTTTGGAATGACATTGTACTAACAGATATCAAATCTTTGATGGCTTTCTTGTGCGTTTCACTAGGCATGCGTCTCCCTGCGGGACACGCCGCGTCTCAACCAAGTGCTTGCGTTGTTGAAGAGGAGTGGGTTTTGTGGCGGATGGGGGAAAATGCCTTGGAGTGACGCAGGAAGCGGCAATGCAAGTTTTATGCGCTAAAGATGTGTGTTGAGTGTTGGGACAAAACTAGTAGGATCGTGAGAGAGGATGTGGAGGTGAAGATGTGTGAAGATGATATCGAACGATATGTTTGACAATTCGGAACTGACTCTGGCAAGCCCCGGACAACGGAATGTCAACACTAGCTTGTCCAGGTGCCAATGGGACATGCCTGCTGTGTGGTCCGGCGCAAATTCCAACAGCTATTCTGCATTGATCAAGGTGAGGTTTTGGGTGTTTGGTTGGTGTTGGCCAAATGGATAATACAGAGATCAACTTTGTTCCAATTTCAAAAGATTCAGATTGTGTCATGACAGATGATCTTCAATGATTGCCACTTTTGTTGTTGGAAAGATTTTGAAAATTGAATGGCTTGTTCAATACTGTATGTAATAAATAGCTTGCTAGCTCGCCATCTGATTCGTTCTTCCCAAGTAGTTTTCTGTTGAAAGAATTTGGTGGAACTGGTGATGCTTCCAACGACACGTGTTTCCCCACGGTCACTGTGAGAGGCTTATGGCTCCACCCATCAGATGCACAAAGCACAGGAACTTTGGCAATGCATCCGCCTGCAGGCCATGGTATGTTGTGGTAGAAAGATGTTGGTATTCCGAAATCTTAATCCTGGCAGTCCTGGGTAATCCTGGGTAATCCTGAGTAGTCCTGGGTAATCGGATGGACATGATTATTTTTGTTGGGTCCTTGCAATGCAACTGTTCTGCGCCAGGGAACGGTTCCCAACGAGCACATGTTTGCCCAGATGGTTGATGTTTTGGTCACAGGCATGCGGGACATGTGGGTGTGGCAATCCACAATTTGAGATGTTATCAATGCCTATAGTACATAGATTCAGGAATTGTGTGATATGAGGAGCTGGATGCTTGTGTTCTCCAACATTTCAGTTTGTCTGCCAAGGATTCCGGGCAGCATTGATGGCGTCCCCAAGAATTTCCCTCAGATCCCTCCCAGTGATCCAAGCAAAGGCGGACGTTTTGCCGAAGCGCAGCAGCTCTTCCACGAGATGTGCACTGTGCATCGAGACAGGCACCAAACGTTTGGGAACCACGGGAAAATGGTGGAGTTACATCAGAATGGCTGGAGTGGGAGCCTGGCTGGAGCCATGAAAACTGGGGAAAAACTCTTTACAAAAATGATGTGACCTTTAAGAGTACAAATCCTAATGACTCGAAGTTTGAATCTTTTTCTTGCCAGCAATCAATGCGATTTGTTTTCAAGATCTGGCCTGGCACCGCTTTCAGTTCTGAATCAGGCGGATCAATGCAAGTCTCGACCCATTTCTACCTACTGTGGCCTTACCACAGTAGAATCCTATACTCAAAATGATTTTGGCAGGTTGGAGCTTCAGAAAGTTTCTCCAAAATTCATGGAAAGTTTCAGATCCATGAGATTCCAACCAATGATTCCTGGCTGACAAAAAAACCTATCAGGATGGGCTCCAGTGGAATGGCCATGGCCTATGCCATGATTGTGAAAGGATATACTCAGCAGAAGGCACCGATGAGTTCATGGCGGGTTGTTGGTAAATGTTGGTAATCTCGGTGTATTCGAAAAAGGGGAAGCATGGCGAGAAGCTAGGAAGATGGCAAACATGATATTTCGTAAAATTTCGTTCAGGATATGCAGAAAAGTGACTCTTCCTGTTTTTCTGAAGGTATGGGACCAACACACTTGTGAAGACGGAAACTGACAGATGACTCGATGACCTTTTTGATCCTTTTGCGCTCTTCAAAGGCCAATCATTTCGAAAACTGACCTGTGAAGCAACTGAGTCAAAGGTGTGGAGGATCCCTTGCCATTCCAATTTGTTGCGAGGATGCGAGCAGCGCCCTGCGATGCTACGAGGAGATGAAGGCCAAAGGGCGAAAAGTGCTTCCTGTATTTAAAATCGACATCCTGGCTGCGAGGCTGTGACTCTACGTTTCATATATTGCCTTTATTTGTGGCGATTTCAATTTGGGAGATTGATTTTTTTTTTGAAAGGAAACTTGACAGGAGGAACACGACCGACTCGTAAGTCCCAGAAACTAGTTGACAAGACATGACAAGACACGACGGTCAACTGTGCGCAAGGCTCAAGGAGTGCAAGTGGGCGTGGTGGTGTTGAACACCCTTATCGATGCGTGCTGCCGTTGTGGAGATTTGATGAATGCTGGAAAGCTTTTGGATGACATGGTGCGAGGGACAGGGGATATTTGTTTGGGGGACTTAGGTGGAAAAAGGGGACTGAGACTAGGGTGGCTGGTCAGGCTGAGGTCTTAAATCTGCCTGTAAGCTGTAAACTTGCACCATTTCAGCATTCCATGTCAGTTCAAAGATGTGACTGTGACTGAAGCTCTTCGAGTGCAGGCCCGCTTCGAGATCACACCAGATCTTATCACGTACAGCACCCTTATCAAAGGTGCCGTGACGATGGGACATTTGAGACATCGGAGTCATTGATAGAACACCCATTGGAGCCGCTGGCTTGTGAGATGGTAATTTTACATAGTTTTACCATGTGGATCAAAATCATGATCAACGGCATAACCCAGAGGAACCCTAAATAATCATTAGCTAATGGTTAATTTGGCATTAAACTTAAGGGGTTACCCCCAGGGGTTCCAGGGTAAATGCCTTTGAAATGTGTTGAGTGATTGCAAATGTCCATATTTCGAGGTCATTGCGCCAAGGGCGACTTGGACAAGGTCTGGGCCATAGGGACGTCGCTTCAGTTTTCCAGAGCCTGTTTTCTACTACCTGGAACACGTGCTCGTGTCAGATTTAGGTGCAGCGTAGGTTTGGTTTGTATATGTATTTCACCAGTCAATCAAAATGATCTTACTGAACCTTGTCCGACAGCACTAGCACTGGAATGAGTTCAAACTTCAAACCCCAAGCAGAACAGGCTGCAGATGTTTTTCTTTAGCGTTTCTGGTGTCAGTTCGTTGCTCTTCCCAAACGCAGAATGTAGTTCCTCTGAGTTCTTGTGGGTCATTAGCTGCCATTGCTTTGGGAGGTCTTGGCAGTATATTAGGTGAATTTCTCCTGCACCAAAGCAATCAATTTCTGCCTTCAAGACAACTGCCCTGAGTACCCTTGCCTGGGATTGGAATACTCAAAAAGATCAATCTCTGGAGAGTTTTGGAGTCCCAGTGTTTTTGCACCCGTCATACGCTTATGCAAACTTATTTTCACTTTTGGAATATCTGACATATGAAAATGCGCACCTTTCATGATCATTTAGTATAATCTTGATTATCCCAAGCACTCACTGTACCCATGCTAGATTTATATTCCTACAAATGTGTACTGATTCTCAGATTTCATGTGCATATCATATCATCATCCATCACAAATTTGTTATACAGTTATACATCACATATGATGCTTGATATCATTTTGTCATGATTTGTCATGCAGAATCATCCTTCTATAAGCAAAACACGATGAACCAAAGCAAGTCAACAGGCCTTGGAACTTTTTGGCGCCATGAGGCGACGAGGTTCCCACGGAAAGGGACCGATGATTAGGTATTGAGATTTATGACCCCAGGTGTGGTTGATTGGTGCACTTGAAACAAGGCATTAGCTTGAACGATTTCTTTTCAAATGAGCATCTTTGCATTGTAGCTAGCAGGTTTTCTGAGGTGCAGGTATCAGGAACATACAGGAAATCTGATTCAAGGCCGTGGCAGAGATCAACGATTTGAAGTCCAAATTCATTTCTTTAAGTCTGGGGTTTGCTATTTCCTTTCCTGTTTGTCCAACAACTTTTGAATGAATCCAAGGTACCAACTCTTTCCACCCCCTTCTGTTACAATGCAAATCGGTAAGCCACTAAGCCGTTCGACAGGAATCAAGCCAGACGCCATTGTCTTCAACAGCTTGCTGGATGGCTGTGCCAAAAAGGAGCTTCCTATGCTATGTGAGCAGGCGCCAAAACGTGGCCGTGAGGATATCGGTGTCTATGAGTCTATGGCTGGGAGGATAGTGGTCAACATTGGGCGCATCTTAAATATTCTTTTTTTTTAGGGATGATACTATATACTAGTATCTTGTTTGTAGAATCAAAGAGGCGGAACCTCAGATGTTCATAAAATGAAGGCCTTGCTCATTTTCTTCCCTAATTCCATTCTATGGAGCTACGTTATTCAAAAACATCTATTTTGGCTGGCTTGTTTAAAACATCGTTTTGGTAAACATGATTGATTGTTGTAAAGGATCTGGGATACCTTTCGTTTCAACTATTTGTATGCCTGGTCGCTGCAAGTGCCTCTTGGGTCGAGCGGGAAGATGGGCAAGGCCTATCAAGTCTTTAGCACAGTAACCCTTGGTTTTGATACTGGAGGAAGCATCCTTGACTAGGAAAAACTGTAAGATGAGTAGAGACACAAAGGCAACTGTGTGGTGAGTCCTCTGAAGGGTCTCCAAGTGAGCAGTGAAAAAAGCTTGGTTCTTTGGCTTGTGTAGGGGGTTATACTACCCATATGATGTATATATTTATATTATATACATATACATACACACAAAGATTACAATGAGCCATTATAAGGATCTCTATGAAGCAACCAGTATAATTCAATGTAACAAAGGTTCTGTTCCACTGCTAAAATAACGTCGGGAGATCATGGAGAGTTGGAAACTAGTAGAAGCCCTGACCATACCATCCACCAGGTGATCAATGACATGATCGCTGCTGGGGTGCAGCCAAGCAACTACTCAGTGCCTTGGGAGAGATGATGGTGTCAATTGAACTTGAAGAGTTTAGTGGATACTTCACTTCCACTTATCGTTAAGAATGTTAAGAGTTTCTTGTTCAAGTCGAATCTAACTACCTGAGGTTCTCCTGTTTGTTTTTTTTCAATACTTTTTTGAGGCGAAAGTTTGGATGAAGTCGTTGACACCTTGATTTGGTGCCAGGTAAATCAATGCAAACAACGAATAGGAATCATGATGCGAATGATGCAACAAACATATTCATAGTAGTTGGACTCAAAGGGGTTTTCTCATATTCTAGAATCCAGGCAGCTCATGAGAAGCTCTGATTCACGGGTGTCAAAGTACCAATGCGATTGGGAAAAGTGAATTTTTGGGGCACCAGTTTTTTTTCTCGGTAAATTTCCAAGCTTACACCCATGTTTCACATAGACAATCACCCCTTTGCTCAGTCCAAAAAAAACAGTCTCAAAATCCTCCGGGGGGTTGCATCCAATGTGGGATTGATGCAACGTGAGGCATCAATCCTCATCAAATTGTATGGACGAATTTCGGACCTCGATGCCGCCTTCAAGGTTGGAATTGCGGAAACAGATGGAGATTTTGAACTCCTTTTCAGGATGTTTGTGTGAATCACTGCGCAAGTCTCTTGAGGACTTAAATTTACTGCTTCAATAGACTAGCACTGAATATCTTTGGTTTTCAGAATCTGATAGGGCATTGATTACAGCGATTACATGTGATGTATCATCCTTCATGAGTCCAGGCATCCTTCTAGGTAACATGTTGTTTTGCAAGTCATGTCATTCGTGTCATCCCAGAAGGTATTCAGGGAGTAGCAGAGTAGCACAGGTGATGCAGGAACACCAAAGTCTCAAGGATGAGGGGACTGCAAATATCTAGCTAGCCAAACATACTTCAGATCATGGCCATGGCAACAGTTTTGAAGTTACCTCTTGGAGGTGTCATATGTTTCCCAGATCTTGGAGTCACATTTTTGACAAGAAAGCTTTCCACCCACAGGTGCTGGAGGAAATGCCGCAAAAGTTCGGGTTCAGACCCAACGCTGCAGTTTGGAAAGCTCAGTTTTTAGTGGGTGACAGTTGCTGGATGGGAGACCTTGGCCAGATCACGCCATCAGGGTAGATGCTCCCCAGCAATCCCGCCATCTTCTGGCACCTCAAGCGCCAGGTCTACACCACCTTGATGTCGTCGTGCACCTGGTTTGGGGCCTTGGAGCTTTGATATCCAAGCACCAATGTGGCATATTTCTCATAGGGATGTGGCTCCAACATGTACCAGTCCCAAAGTTTCTGTGGCACCTTTACTTCTGGGCGTACTATTTGTTTTAATTTTCAACCACCCTAGCTGAATCCATGTTGACTAAGGAATGGACGGATGGATTTAGCCATGACGTTGAAGACTCGAATGGTTCAGGCCCAATTTCTGGAAGTCTTGGATTTTTTTAAGCTTTTCCAATTTGCGGTAAAAAACTGCATCCTCGGGGTTATTGGTGGAGATTTGGCACATTTGAAAGGTGTTGGATTTTGGCGGGAAGTTGACCCCGGATTTTGAATGGGTTGAACAACAAAATGCCCGGAAATTCTTTCAATTTCTTTGTCATATTCACTCCAGGTAAGATGCAACATGATGCAACATATCCAGGCCATTTTGCCTTTTTGCCTTTTTTTTTACTTCTCTTTTGGCAAGCAGGATGGTCAAGTGCCAGACGAGAAGACTTACTCCACACTGCTGCGTGGCGTCGGGGGCCAGGATAGATGATGGGTGTGGATTCCAGGGCGCTCCTTTCAAATTTCAGTTTTTGGAGCTGACAGCAGATCTCTGAGAAGGGCAAACAACATGCTGTGCGGAGAGCTACCCGTACTCTAAGTCTCCGATCAGTATCTTGAGATCAGGCCACCCGGTCTGGACAATGTGAACACATTGTCTCCTTGCTCTGGGAGGCAGGGGGAAATTCAGGGGACCCGGGTGGTGCACTCCATAATTTTCAAGTCACCGTAAGGCTTGAGTTGAAGCTCGTTTCTTTTTTTTCCTCCCTAAAATTCAGTTTGTAAGTTCTAACCAGTCACGACATGTCTTGATACATCAAACATGAACAGTTTTCGTTTTTCTTTTATGAACGGGGCCAGAGGTCAATAGTACTCTTGTAAGATGGATAAGATGTCGCCGTGCTATTTTGGTTTTGCCAGGCATTGAAGCAGGGGGAATCCCACAGGCAAGGTCGTGGGAGTGGACTACCACCGAAAATGTTTGATGTGAGGGATTGACTTGGATATTTGTAAGACAATAAATCCTTGCGAATGAGACTATAGAAGCTGAAAGTTGTTTGCCAGCATAGAATTTTTGAGTTCATCCAACGCTTCTCCCAGCTTTCCCATTTTTTTTTGGGTCACTTTTTTCATTCGTGTGCCAGCGTCAGGCGCCGAGTGTTGGAGAATGATGTGGTCCAAAATGCCTTGCAAAGCATGTGGTCCGATGCCAAGAGCTGTGACAGGCTGAATATGATTGTCTTGGGTCTGGACTTGAATTCAGTCTAAAAGACTCTGAGCTCAAGCTAGCTAGGGATCATAGCTTCAGTGATCCGTGATGAAATGTCTGAAATGTATGGTGTTATGCCCCACAGAAAATCCAGTAGGTCCTTGAGGGCTGAGCCAAGAGAACTTGGGCACATAACAGTTATTCAATAGGTAAAGAATCAGCTCAATACGCCAAAAGGATCTATATAGATGATACGGTTGTGGGGACCATATCCATGTCGAGGGGAGCCCTAAGCTGCAATCCTTGAGGCGACGGAACTGGGACACGGATGAACTCTTGCAGCATCTGTGGTCCGCAGGATATGACGTGAAACGACCCCAGGCTTGAGGGTCACATGGGTTGAGGCGGTTGAGGGGAAAGGGACTTGATCCTGACGTGCCATGCCAGGGGAAAACCAGCCTTCGTTATGATCGCCTGGAGACTCAGGATTGATGAGTGATGTGATCATAGTGGGTTTTGGCATATGAACCTGAGTTTTTAGATTCATGGTTTACCAGTTGCAGATGAGGGTAGTGCAGAAGAGGATGGCCAGAGCGGCCAGAGCACTTTCCAATCCCAAAATATTGGCTTTAAAGTCCATTTTGGCCTGCACTGGAATTGAGATGTACAGATTCACCTATATACCGTTTATTTGACCCTATATACCTTTAAGGGCATCGCAAACAAGTCAACCACTCTAAAACTGGCCAAAGACAACAACAACAACAACAACAACAACAACAACAACAACAACACCAACAACAACAACACCAACANACAACGACAACGACAACGACAACGACAACGACAACGACAACGACAACGACAACGACAACGACAACAACAACAACAACAACAACAACAACAACAACAACAACAAACACAGCCACAGCCACAGCCACAGCCACAGCGAACTTCGCCTTGACCTCTTTAGCTGAGTTGTAGTCCTCCAAGGCTCAAAACGCACCAAGTGCTGACAGGGGAACCCTGGAGCAGGTTGTGCTCAGAGCACAGGCTGGAAGTGGCACAGCTCGCAACATTTGCATATGGTCAATAGTTCATCATAGTTCATCTACGTTCATATGATTGGTCGTGGTAGGCAGATGTCTACGATCAAAGCACGAGAGGGTTGTGGAAGTGCATAGGCCCCCCCAAGACATTCAAGTTTATCTGCTTGGTATCGTTTGTGCGTTTCTTGCTGAAGTCTTTGAAAGTCGGCAGGTGCGATCTTGTTAATAGTGATGACCAGATGGCGAACAGTCTTGCAACCCACCTTGGTCATGAAGTGAACCAGAGGTCCGCTGCTGGGGCGAAGTCTAAGGTGTACAAATTGACACTGGCCCTAGGGTGGGGGAAAGTCTAGGGGCAAGTTGTTAAGTCATTGCAAAGGATGTTTAGTTGCGGAACCACTGAGTGGCAGACTGTGGAACACTTCAATACCTTGGACTTTGGACCTTGCAACTTCTATGCTTATGCCATGGTTCCCAGCGTTTTTTTGAAAAACTCATAGGATAGAATCGCTGGATCGCATTGTTTTGCTATTTCTTGGATTGGATTTACCTCCTGAGGCATTTGAAGCCTTACTTGCAGGGGCTGTTTAGTTTGTTTGTCCACACTGACATGCTAACTGCTCCTTCTCCGCGGACAGGTCTTGCTTCACTGCGCGGCACCTCTGTGCATCGCATGTCTCTTTGTTGGTGCTCGCCGTGGCACGTGGTGATAAGTGCTGAGTGAAAGCCACGTTTGTGTGGCACATGTACGCTAGTTTTACTGCTCAATTGTGTTTTCGAACATGTTTGTTGAGTACTAATTAATGATTAATTAATTAATACAGACACAATATATGTTTGTACGCACCATGGAACAAGTTGAAGTTCAAAGCTTCACGCAAAGTTGGTCGAGGTTTGGCAAGCCGAAGTGTTAAGCAACACCTGAACCAATCTCAACACAACAGAATGAAACGTAGGATGATTTAATAGCTCATCGAACCAAGCATCAGAAGTGGGTGTAACGAAACATGACGACCACGCGTGGGCACCACAACCCAATCGGAAGATGAGATCTCTGTTACCACAACTTCTGCTTTGAGTTGCAATTGCCGGCTTGGCAGTTTCAAACTCGAAACTTGAAACATCGTGCATAAGATACCCGCTGCGCCATGACCCCACTCATTTTCTATAAAATTTCTAGCTACTTGAGTGGGATGTTTGTGAAGGCAGAAACTGTGGCGTGAGTGTTTACACATTTGGGCTGAGTCCAACTGCATGGCACCGACCTGGAAACAAGAACGTGTTTGGAATTGTGAAACACTCTGGAAACTTTTGCCATTGATAAGGCTTAAAGGAGCCCATTGGTAAGGAGTGTGAATATCATATGCCCAACGATGAAATCAAAATCAAAACAAGCCGAGCTGTTCTCAAAGTGCTGGGAGTTGCGAGAAACAGAGGGCCCACTATTTTCAATGCTACTTCATGTACTCGCATATATATTTTTTTTCTGTGGCTTTACTAGGCAAGAATGAAACTTAATTGCTCCAAAGAATAGGCGGAAACAAAAGGTCGACAGTGCCGAGGATATCAGCCATTTTGCATTGGGTTTTGCATTTTGGCAGCCAAGTAGCGCTGCCGCAGGCAGCTGCCAGGCAGCTGTGGGTGCCTTTGTAACCTCAAGGGGTCCGACCGTCGGACCCCATCTGATGGTATGGCAACCTGCAATCGAATTGCTTAAATCGATGGATTGACCTTTCAGAGGGGGAAGGTGTTCAGAAGGTGTTTTCCCCTCGGATTTTGGCCACGTGATGTGGAGGTTGAGCCTTGGATCTGCAGGTTTGGGGAGAGGGTGTGTGTGTTGCGGCACCAGCGCTCTAGGGAGCTCATATATATTTTTTAAAACTCTGATCTTAGTTTGGTATCTTTGTGGGGTGAAAACATCATCACTAGACTTGGGAGATTTGATTATTGTAATTATGTTATTATTGTAGTACCATTTGGACTGTTGGCTGTTGCGAATTTCGATACCACCTTGCAATGGATTGTCGGCTTCCCCCGGTTAGAGCACTTAGGATAAGATCGGCGAGCATCGGCTGAATGGTCGAGGCAGGACAGCGTGTTGACAGCTCCATATGATTGTTATGAGGACTGGTGCTTGCCACACTCTTTAATTGTAATACTGTATACCTTGTACATTTGGGTTTCTGCTCTGCTTTCAGGCGTCGATTCATAACTCCCAATGAGGTCCATGGAGGGATCGCTTGGACCAGCTGGAGGGTTGCTGCATGCTTTGAGGCTTTTACAGGGGAAGATCTATAGGAACATCCTATTTGAGGATAGTGGTTCGGTCTATCATGGTGAAATTTTTGAAGTGTGTCAACCCTGCAGCTGTTGGTCCCTTGGCGGGTCCCTTCTGGTCAGCACAAGAACCGGTTTCACCGACGATCACAGACACATAGATCTGGGTGTGTTGAGAGCAGCGTGCCACACTTCTTGTTTTTTTGTTGGTTTCCTGGTCCAGGGTATTGATGAAATTTGATGATTTTAAATGCCTTTCCAACAAATTACCATTTTTTGGGCAGTGAGAAAAAAACTTGGGCTGGTGACATGAGGGCCTTTAGATCTCTTTAGATGTTGGGCAAACGGCACAGGTTTTGGTGGCTCATTTTTGGTTACACCCCTATGGAAAGTAAATGATGCAACTCTGTCGTTTCCTGTCAACCTATTGAGAGTAACCTCTCAAACCAATTTGTATGAAGTCATGTTGGAAAGTGTTTCACTGAAGAAGAGGCAGAAGTTTTGGACAAGTGAAATCAAGCGTGATTTTTGTGAGTGTGGAGGATAATCGAAAGCACTTCAATCAAAGAAGCACTGTTACCATGTTTAAAACTTGGCAGCTGGCCATTTTCCCACCCGATTTGATGTCTGGGAATTTTCGCAAGCAAGCCTGGTAGCTTGCCATTGTTGGGCAAAGGGGCTTGAGAGAAGCCTGCAAGATGCTTCCAGCTTCCAGAGGTGCTTCAGATTCCAACAGATCTCTGTGGCGCATCTCAAACCCCGTGGCGCTGAAGGCAGCTTGCATTGAATCTGTTAGATTCTGTTAGTGATCGCAGCTATTGTGCTGTCAGGGAGCCCCAAGAGGATGTCACGGGATGTCTTTGGATGTCTTTGGCTAATCGACTAATCTATTGGTTTGGTCTTTCCAACTGTGGGAAGGTCAATGAAAGGGCTTTGTGAAGCATTTCCCAGCCTTTGTGACCGTCTCTTGGGCAGCCGAGAATCTGATCACGGTGGGATGAAATGGTCGCTGTTGACATTGTGGTCCATATCACGAGCATCATCCCCGACCGTCCAGAAAGCCTGAGTCACACCAGGGCCTGCCGAGCAGACACCTCGATGGAGAGAGGGGGGTCAGTGCATGGACTGGGGTAGTCACTTGATATCTTCCTAGTTCTGATCTGGTGGCACATGAAAGAATAGGGCTATGCTATGCCCTCAAGACGCAAGCATATAATATACAATCCTACTCAAGCTAATGAGGGAAGTGAAAAGAACTTAGGGGGCTTTTGACCACTTCCATGATTGTTTGGGAGGGAGGGTATAGGAACAACCATGGCATACTACCTGCCAAGCTGATAAAGAGTGAGATTTTCTGTCTGCACGACACCCCCGGAATCCTGTCCCAAGCTGCGCGGTTGGGTAGAAGATGAGCTGCAACAGGGTGAGTAACTTGTGTTTTCGTGTTCAAATTGCAAGGTTTGAAAGGAAGCAAAATGCACCCATCATTTACTCAAATATATTCCAACACTACTAGGAGTTAACAGGCTAGCTTGTGCAATAGGGTCCTGTTCCTTTAGACTTGCCTGTTTTTTTCAGGCCAGTGACAAGGACGATTTAGACAGGATCAAAATTCTAGATCAAAAGCCGTGAAGTACTCTTCCGAGTAATCGGGGATCTGACATGCTTTAAGGCATCACCCCAGTTGTCAGCTACCTTCTCAGCTTTTGTGGCCTGTGCATTATTCAGCAGCGGCAGTTGGCCCTTTGGCTCAGCATTTTTGGTTTTTGGGAGAAAAAAAGCCAGGGTTGCCACTGCGGTGTGGTACTTCTCAGTACATAGCATAGATGCTGCCAACTTGAGTGTCTCCACTGGTGTTGTGATTTTTGATCAAGACCTATTTATCCATGATGATGACAATGATGATTATGACGATCATGATGAGATGATTTTGNAAGAAGAAGAAGAAGAAGAAGAAGAAGAAGAAGAAGAAGAAGAAGAAGATGATGAACATGATGATGATGATGAACATGATGATGATGGTGATGGTGATGGTGATGATGATGGTGATGGTGATAGTGAGGATGAGGATGAGGATGAGGATGAGAACGATGAAGAAGAAACAACAATGACAGCAACATCCTCTAGACCATCATTCGCGTTATGGAAAGACTGACATCTTGCGACGGCTACGTCATCAGTCGATTTGTCCATGTGCATACTCATTTATATAGATATTCACCCCCGATCAGCCCAACCAAGAAGAGTCGCATTCAAGAAGAGTAGAGAATGCAGGAAGTGGTGTGAAGGTCTGCATGGAAACCAGTTCCATCGTGCTGCGACCGGACTCACTCAGTGACATTTGAGCACGAAACTCTCTGCCGTTGAAACTCAAAGTTGCGATATGTGCTGATTCAGCCAGGTGGAGTCAAAGTTAGAATCCCGTGCACATACACATCGACATGCTGGAGTGAACCAAGAGTAGCACCAATGTGAATGGAGTCGCTTAGGATGTTCATCGGTTTTCTGTCCCCGTGCGAAGTGCTTCTGTAAATCTATCGGTTGGCCCCAACGTGAAGGAGTTAGGAACTACTCAACAAAAAGAGAAAGAGACAAAATACAGTGTAACCCTTGTAGGACAGCCTGATCCAGTTCAAAGCCATGACGCCTCCTAGTCATGCTTGAGCATATGGCTGACTTATTTTGAAACTGCCGCTCCAATTCTTGTAGCCATTATTTTGTTTGCAAAAGCTACAAGTTTTTGCGCTTTCAATTTTTTGAAGCCACTCTCAGAGTTTTTCCCCCCGGGTTCTCCTGTCTAATTGCCGCGCAAGCAACGCAAGCATGGTCCCACGCATCACCACTGCGAGGCGACAAAAACGGGATGGGCAAGTGTGGCAAAGATTAGTTGATTCGAGTGATTCGAGATCAAATATCTGAATCATTTGGAAATCAGAAAGCATTGTGTCTGCTGTGTCTGCTCAGGGCTCCGGCATCGGTGGCCTCCTTGGCGGGGATTTTGGTCGGGGGCCCATGGCGACAGATGTTGACTGCGGCTGTGTGGTAAAGATGGATCAAGACATTTGCCAACACTACAAGCCATGAATAGAAAGCACTATGCTTGGATTCCATGCACTTTTTTTCCGGACTTTCCATCCTTTTTGAACCCAGGTATTAGGTCCTTAGGTCAGGCTGGGTAGAATGCCAACCAGAGAAATGAAAATTTGATATGTATAAATCTCTGTCTTTAAACCATGTGGTTTGGCAGGGCCATGATGAGTTGTTTGTCACGATGGCTTCCAGGTGTTTGCCTTGACCATCAACAGGCAGGGGATCCTGAGATGATGGAACTGGCCACACCTGATAGGAAACAATGGGACCTCAAAGCTTACTGAGATGATTAAAAAACACCGAAGAAACCCATCTAAAGATGTTGATATTGATATTTTGTTATCTCAACTTGACTGTTATGGGATGAAGGGACATGAAACTCCTGCGAAGAGGGGAGCTCTCACTATGCCACCATGTGGATGTCGTAGATGATAGCAGTGGATAACTCACATATCGGCAAATCAGCAACAACCAGCGTGCTGGGTTTTCTTGTCCAACTTCAACCTTGGTCCAACCACAGCCGTCCAAATTGCAACCATCAAGAATCACCATTTGCTAAGCAGCGTGGGAATTGTTTGGGATGCCTCATTGAACACCGAAAATGTTGGGATGGTTGAATAGAGAACCCGACTTCTCTTGTGACTTGTATTCTCCTGTTCATCCTTGCTCACATCGCAGCCATTTTGATGGCTTCAAAACACCTTACACGATGATATCCTGTGATATCGATGGCGTGTTCGCTGCCAAGTGATGAACGCTGAATGAGGAGCTAGTGGAAGGGTTATCCTGCAAGCAGCTCTTTGTTCCTCTAGGCATCAACTTTGAAATCTTGAGATCCTCAGCACTGCAGGAGATATTTTTTGCATCCATATGATTTCATGGATATGTCAAATCTGCCACCTTGGTCAGGCTACATCAGTAGACCAGTTGATGATCAATCCAAATCCATTTTCAACTTCTGAAGCCACCCAGGGGGTCATGTGCGACCCCTCCAGCAGTTGGTTATATTTCAGTGATTTGAGCCCACAGTTTGGCCGCTGGGAAACGGCCTTGGAACCCTGTGATACTCAAGCAGGATGTGCCCATTTCCACAATGCTATGGATATTTTGGGAAACAATTGCCATATTTTTCCAGCTTTTGCTTTCGATTCGGTTGCCTGTTTGTCCTTGCCGCGCTAGGAGTTGGGCGTGGCTGTGTGCCGTGCTAGGCAGACGTTCGTGGGAGATCGTGGGGTGCAAGTTGGTTCCGGTGTTTCTATGTGCAAGTGAGTGATGTTAGTGGTCATGATGGTACTGGGATACCTGTCCCCAATTTTTGTGGGTTTGGTTTTGTTGATTTGCAGCTACAGTAATTAGGACCTTGAGATTGCATCCAGGTGGGAGCTCCCTGAGGCTTGCTGCTGGGGAGGATATATGTCCTGTTCCCGAAGGCCCGTTGCGAGTGTCTTGCGAACGTGGGAAGGTGGTTGTTCCAGTGGATATAGTACAAACAGGTTTCGAATATAGTGATTTTTTTTAGAGGTCAGGATAGGTGGCAAGTTTTGTGATAAGGGGTAGTTTCCAGAAAAAAAACATTTTGTTTGTGACGAAGGGAAACCATCTCCCTCGAGATATCAGATAGAGATTGATAGACAGATGCATTTATAGCTCCATATTCCTCCTATGTCTTCCAGGTTTAGTGAAAACCACGGATGCTGGCCTGGTTCACCAATGAGCCATGTGATAGTCAAGAAGAAATGCCTCCAGATGACACATGTTAACAGCTCACACAAATTTATGAATAGGAGCCTCGGGATTTTGAAAGCTATTGGAGTTCCAAATAAGGACCCTATCATATGAGCTCGAAATGCAGGCATACCTCGAGCTTTACGAAGATTTCTCCGCCCTCCCCGTCCTCGAAATTTTCAAACCATCCCACTTCGTCAATGTTTCTTTCCATCCTCCAGTCACAGCGGCTACCAAGCTCTTACAACGACAGCATGCAGGCAGGTACTGAACATATTTACTTTTACGGAGGGGTAGGTTCTTGGTTTGTTGTTTTCTCCAGTGATGGAACTTCGTTATGTGGAGTGATGTTATGTCAAGTCCTCAACTTTTGGACTTCACCAAAAGGAAACGCCTTGGATCAAAACTGGGAAATCAACAAAAGGCACCGGAATGCTTCTGGAACAGTAGTAATGAATAATGAGCCTTTTTTGACTAGAACTGCTTTTGTATGAGCTGAGCAACTTCCTATCAAGCAATGAAGTCTGTTTGGTGATTCGAGGTCGTCCTAGCCGTCAGATCAACTATGGCAGTCCTGGCTGTCCATGTGTGGGCTTCGATGGTTTGGACAGGCGGTTGTAGCTGAAGACCTCCACGTTGGTTGGGAAATGATTGCCCTAAAGCACTTCAAGGGATTTGGGGGCACCAGTTTTCAAGAACCCACTTAGCTCAGTTTATAGAAAACATTTTCTTCTTCTGCTCTTGTTCCTTTTCTCGTTCTTGTTGTAGTTGTATTTGTAGTAATTCGTTGCTGTAGTTGGTATTAGAAGTAGTAGCAGTAGTAGTGGACGTAGTAGCAGTTGTAGCAGTTGAAGCAGTTGTAGCAGGTGTAGTTTGTGTAGTTGTAGTAGCTGTTTGCAGTAATTTTGCTGTTGTTTTTGTGGTGGTGGTGGTGGTGGCGGTGGCGGTGGCGGTCGTGGCGGTCGTGGGGTTCGTGGTGGTCGTCATCATCGTCATCATCGTCGTCCTAACAACTTGACATTCGAAAGCAGCTGCAGGCAGCCCAATGCCTCCAATACCTCCAAGGGACAGGCGGGGGGCATCAGTTTGTGGTTATGTGCATGCACACACGCACACATTCAAATTGAATGAAGCACAAAATTCCATTCTGATGAATGGCAATTGGATGGACAACGCCAGCACAATTGTTGTTTGAAAACCATGCATTTCACAGGGACACTTTGACACACTCTCAGGACACTCTAGGCTCTTCAGGGTCAAATTCATTTGGGGATGAAAGGTCAGTTTTTTTTTCTGATTGAAGTAGTTCAACGCAATGGAGGCTGCCCTTCCCAAGAAATTGCCTGTAAATATCAACTTGGGCCTTGAGTTACTGGGCAGCTTTCAAAAAATTGAATATTGAACTCCAGAGCCGGAATTGGCACGCTTGCCGCGACTTGTGCGCATGGCCGCAGAGCTTACTATGCTCATGCAAGCAAAAGCACATGTGGGGTGAAAACAACATGGGGTGATAGTGCTGTTACTTTTGTTTGAGGTAGCCCAGATGCAAGTTGGATTCAAAAACTTCATTTTCATGAACGTTTTGGTGGATATCATTCGTTGTGGCTTTCCCTGTGACCAAAGATTTTTGACTTGGAGGTTGGAAACAAAAGCGAGTTGATGTCATTGGGTGCCCATTGTGACAGTTGGACCAGGCGATGAAATGAAGGGCCTGGGGGGAAGGTGGTAGATTGAATGGCAGATGTATCGGAGAGTGCCAGTGTGAGTTTGTTACTCGTAATTTTTCAGAGATGGGCTCCCAAATAGGTCATGGATCACTCAGATCAGAAGTGACTTGAAAGACTAGAAATCTCGTGATGCTTACCCGATATCCACGCAAACTGGGAGAGTTGTGCGGTTTTCGTGAAATATACCCCACTTGCCTAACGCGTCCTCGAAGACTTGTCGACATGCGTTTCAGGAGTCCACAATGCCTTCCAACTTTCCTTGCAGATTGAAAACAAACAAGACGTCCCTGTACAGAAACAGTAGAAGAGGCACATTTCCAAAGAAAATGATAAGGATGGACATACTAATCTAAAGCGCCTGATGTTGTTGGGGTCAGCAGTTCTATTGATAGGAAGCTGTCATCTTAGCTTTTAATGTGCTTGTTCTGACATGGACAGTATGTTCGCTTCTAATGACGAGCACCCAATTTTCCATCGAACCTGCAAGGCCATGCAAGGAGGACGGCGATTTGGTTTCGGTGAACATGTTTTTGGTAAGCCATTGGCAGGAGAGTTCTCGGTAAATATTCAACTGTGTTGAGTTTTGAGCTTATAATGTGAATTAGTCTGGGATTCGGTATAAATGGCAGACAGGTACTGGTATGCCTGAAATCTGCTTTAAGGGCTCCTTTTCTGTCTTTACTTTGTGCATTGGATGAGTTTTTTTCAGAATTCTTCTAAAGTTCTCCCTGGCCTCATTTGCCTCTCGATTCGAGATATCTTTTCTATGACTTCGCAGGGTCCGGGTGGCAGGAGAGCTGTGAAGCCTGGTGCTTTGTGGATCCTTGCCAATGTGTCACGGCTGGATGTTGGGATGTTGGTGATTGATTTTTACCCAGGGGTTTGGATGTATGGGCATGTGGAGAGACAATGTGACAGACTAACAAGTTCATCTAACCAAATATTAGAATTCTTTGATGTGAGTCTAACTTTGATCAGTTTTTCAAGCGTGTCATCATATCACCAGCTGTTGAAGACTTTCTCCCATCCCGGTTCAGCTCAATGCGCTGGTCCTGATTGCGACCGAGGTAATGTATCCAATCGGCCAAGCGCCGCCACCGAAAGGCTGTCATGGCAAGGGCATCGTCTTCATGCCAGCATGGAGACTTGTAACCTGGTTGTTTGCAATGATAGGGAGAAAACCATTCTGTAAACAATTTTGGAGTGGTAAGTTTTTTCACAAAGAAGGGTTGATTGTTGATCGGATTCTGGCAACTGGTTTAGATGGGATTTGTGCGGATGCATATGCAAATGAAAGCTGAACTTTGGTCCTGATCGCCTAGAAAAGTGGAATAGTTCTACATGACACATGCTTTCACGGACCAGTTGGTGTCGTAGATATGTTGAAAATGTTGAAAGGTTTCCGGGTAGAATCCACCTTCTGAGGTAAGACAGAGTCAGCAAAGATGTCCCCTTCCACAGGTGGGTTCCGTTGAACCTACATGCCCACGTGTGGTCTTCAAACTTTCATCACTGACCGCAAGAAGCAAGAGAGAAAGGAAGAAAGAAAAGAAAGCCACGTAGTATTTTATGATTTTATGATATTTTAGGTCTTTTTGAATACAGTCTCATCCATTGGGTCATCAAAAAAATCATGCTTCTTAGGGACAGGTGGTACTCCCACAATTTCGCACCAGCTGCCTCTCAGGGACGCCGACGAAACCTGCCAATGGATCAGTGGAAAGACCTGCTTTCTGCGATACCTTTGATCAGGACGCCGTTTTTCTCCGACCCTGGGGGAAGGTCCAAGTGGATAGTTTTCATGAACATCAAACTGTTCAATGTGTTCATGACAAGTGTTTAGAACAAAACCAGGAGGCACCTTGTTGATTTCTCTTAACATGTGGCATGTTGTCATCTCGTGCATGGGGAAGGAACCGCAGCGCCACTGTAGAGTTACAAACATTGATGCCTTCTAAGTACTCTAAACGGCTGATTCCAGACTGAAGCCAGATGTTGTGATTGTATCAATTGATTGTTCAGTCATCGGAGTGGTCATTAAACTTCCGAGAGCGAGATAAGAGTAGCATACTGGTGCTGTGTTGATCTGGTGGTGTTTGCAGGATCAATATGGCAATGAAAAGTGCAAGTGCGTTGGCATTGAGCATCTCCAGGGCACTGTTGAGGTGGCAACCCCCCATTTTGCAGTCGACTTGGTTGATGATTGGATGAAGTAGAAGCGACTTTTTGAGGGGTAGCCATTCCATGTTGATGGATGTGAAATTGGCAAAGTCAGATATCCCACTCTTGCCAGATACAAGTGGAAGGAGAGATCCTTGGACAGCAGTGCCTGGAGGCTTCCAAGATTGCTACTGATTGCTATGGAAAAACTTCTTTATCAATCAAGAGGGAGTTCACCATGACACCAGACCCCCTTCTCTGGCTGTATCCCCACCCATGAAACGAGTGTTTTGATTGAGTTTGTAAGGTCCTCGCGTTTGAATGTTTTGCATGTCGATATGTTAAGGGAGGCTGTGTTCTTTGAGATTCCTGAATTGCCTGAGGATGGTAGAGTACCCCACGGATGTGGGAAGCCACTGCGGAAAATGGGATGATCGCCCCAGTGGTGCTTGTGGCAAAGAGGATCGACCCTCCTGGTACCACAGCAGCGTACGGTTGCTGTTGAATAGATGGTTGAAGTGCAGCAGGATGGGATAAATGTGTGGGATAGATAGAAAAGATCGATTGAAAATACCAGTGAAGAATCAAATACCAGGGTCGACTAAATATTGAACAGCTGTATTTTTGAATACCAATACCAGTTTCTTTGGCGGTTCTTGAGTTGACACGTTGATAAACAGGTCATGAACTCAGGGGTTGGAATCAACTCGCCAGTTGACTCTTGAGACGGGTCACCATGACCCGTCACCATGCATGCTTACCTACAGTGTTGTTATGGTGTCCTTTCTTAAGGTTCCTTTACATGATTTGATAGTAAGTCTATATATTTATGTTTGAATTATGTGTAAAGAAAGACCTAGCATCTTGCTCTATATGTTGTACTGTATTCGTCTAAACGTCTGTCTCCATTCACAAGATCTGATCTCAAAAAATCCTTTTGCAGCGTCGTTTGTTTTTTCCGCAACTCTCAGATCCAAGGTGTGGGAAGTTTTGGTGCTACGTGGACCCCTGTGCCTGTGCCATTTCTGAACCTCCCAAGGTGCCTGATTTTTGTTGCGACAACTCATGCGGATTTGACCTTGAGTTTTTTTTTAAAAAGAACATTGTGTACTATCAGTATTTGCCTACATATACATCGTCTTGAAGCTGACTCCAAAAGGATCAATCAAGATGTTTCATGGAAAGTATGGGATGTTTTGGGATGTTTCCAGAGTGTTTAGGCTCAGATTTGTGTGATTTTTGAAGGTCTCTACATACTTTCCGAAAGGTTCCCTTGGGAAGAAACCTCTTTACTACTCCTATGCGCCTTGGCATTGCAAGTTTGGAAGGCCACGTAGGTATTTGTACCTGTAACCTTTCCATTGGCGGAATTGAACATTTTTTGAAGTGAAACATTCCAAGATGGAAGCAGCTCCAATATCGATGGGTTGCATGGGTGGAGGTTTGGACAAGTCCCAGGCATAGGAACCAACTTCGTACCATGAAAGGATTCGGTCTGTTAGAATATGTTCAGTATGAGCACGCGCAGACAGATATCCTTTTCTCGGGCAAAATCAGGTTAGAAGTTTCCAGCATGATCTTCTTTCATGGGATTTCTCACTCAAACAGAGAAAAACAAGAATCCCTGCATCTTCGCTTTCCCGAAAAAGACCGACCGCGACCCTCGGCTGGGTTGACGTAGCAACCTAGGAAACGTGTGGTTCCTTCGATACCTTTACTTTTGATTCTCGCAGTGCATGTGTGAACCAGGACCGGGCACTTGGAGCTGATGTCAGACAACTGGCACAATTGTCATACTCGTTATGTCGTTTTGTTGAAGGATAAAACGACCCGTTGTTGGCCCATAATCATGTACTGTAGGTCCTTGCCTCTTTACGGACCTGCTCTCCCCTAAAACATGCAACATATCCCTTTGTGCTTCGCTTTGCCGCTGGCTGCGACTCTGACGTGGTTTCAACATACAATTATGCTTATGTGAATGTGATTTATTGTGCTGATATGAAATATAAACTTGCTTCCAGACTTTGCTTCCATTGGACTGGCCCTCACAGTCGAAGGAACTTCTAGAGGGAACACCCCATCGTGATGCCAACTCCTAATTCTTACTGGATTTCAACCTTGGATCGACACCAGCAGTGTACATATAGAGTTGATTGATGTAACGGTAATGTATTTGACCTCAGTTTGGTGCTGGAAAAGTTTTTCCAAGCGTTTTTGTGTAAAAGATTGTGAAGCAGGTGCTACCATGAAGCAGTGACAAACAACAGGAGACCGAAGCAAAATGTTTGGCTCTGGGTGACGATCCCGATGATCCGGAAATCAGGAAATGTGCTTGGGGAGGTCCTGAGCTTCTCAGTTGCATTGGCCCAACTGGTGGATGTTGGGAGTCGATTTTTTTCTCAATTTCTGCTTGCCTTGAAGTTAGACATTCTTTTAAAACTCGCACATCCAGGGGCTGGAACATTTTATTTCTTTGCATCTGATAGCGTATCAACCCGTCCAGAAAAGTGTGACAGCAAACTTTTGCTGCAAAACAAGGATCAAATGCCTGGGAAAAGAATTGTTGCACCTGTGTCAAGTGAATGGCCTCTTGGCTGAAGATGGTTGGCTGTTCAGTGGTTGAAGCCGGTTGGAGCAATGAAGGAATCGGAACTTGAAGACGTTGGAAACCACCTTACTTTCCACAGATCTTGATGAAATCCTTCTAATTCTACCATATTCTACCATCTAACTTTCCATAGGCTGTTGATTCTTTCAACTTTTTCTACAATTCCATCTGGTTTCTGTGAAAGTTGTGCCTAGATAAAACTATGGAAGACTGGACTTGGTGGTCCTTCAGCCGCGGAGATGTGCAGAGGCAAAGTTGGTAGGAAACCTTGACAGGTAAGATGAAAGAAACACACATACGGTTGGATTTGTTGTTCACCAATTTGATGCATGGAGTGAATTGAATTGCCTGGTTTATTTATATAGAATCAAATAATTTGGTGATGTATCAGCGTTGGTATTTGCTTGTTTGGTGGTTCCTGTTCATTCATTGCCCCCCCTTTGTTGAACTTTGTTGTTCCTTTTTCTCAAGGGATGACCCATCGCCCCAATCGACAAATTCCCAACCGCACAGGGGACACATTGGGCCTGCTGCACTCGTGACATGGCAAAGTTGTGGTGTTGCAAGGGGAGGGAGGGGGAAACCTTGGGTACAAAGGGGAAACAGCATGAGATAGCCAGATATGTCAGATCTGCGGAAACTTTTAATGAAATTTGGGTCATAAATATCATATCACATTTGCTTGTAAAGTCCAAAGATACACATGATGGAGTGGACATGCTTTTTGATCGTTTCGAATTGGTAGTGATCACCGTCTTGAGATATTAGTAGATACCGTACATGTCAAAGTTTCAGGCGATGTGGCCGTGTGGAGGAAATACAATCATGTGAAACTTGTGCCTGATTGGGATGGATTTATTCAAGATGTGGAATTTCACCAAGTTCTTTTTCAGAAGCACCTAAGATATCGCAAGGTGACTGGCGTGATCTACGGTCTTGTCATCTTCCTCTTTCTCATGGTCCTGCGAGGACTTGCATAGACAATGGGAAAAAGGGAGCTGTGAAATGCTGATCAGAGTTGCGTCCGAAGTGCTGGGGTCATGTTGGATCGGCGTCCTTTCTTGTTGACATAATGCAACCACAATGGCATTGTGAGACCATTGGATGCCAACAAAAAAAACATGATCGTATCATGTTGCCTTCGGATCCATGATTCAATGTGCATATCATGAGCAATGCTACAAACTTTGGAAAGCAACTCCACACTTGGCTTGATTTTTGTTTAGTTTCGGATACTGAAATTCATCGTCAAAACATGCACTCTTCCCATATCCAGAGTAAAGTTTGTGAAAGATCCTCCTGAATTGACATTTCTTTCTGGTGCTGGCTGTTTTCTGTGGCTGCTCCCATAAGGTCAAGCTGGGTTTTTTCGCGGCCGGCGCCAGTCTCGCAGAAACTGGTGGGAACGGGGTGTCGGAGATTGCAATTGGCTTGTCTTTGGAGTTGGAAAAGATATGGACGCGTTGAGTTTTACTATGATACTTTGCACCCCTCGCCTTGAACTCGAACTATGACTTGCATTCTTCAGGAAGCGAGAAATGCTATTGATATTGTGATCAGTTCACACAATGACAACGTCCCACAGTGGGATGTTTGGATCATTCTGGCAGCACCGGGTCAAAAACCTTTTGATCATTAGATTGCACCAATTTTTTTCGTGTAGTGATTGGATCTAAATCTAAACAGAATCTAAACAGAGTATTTCCATTTCACAGAATCTAAACATTTTCAATCCCCTCCTGACAACCAACATTCCCTACCCCCAAAGCCAGGCCCGAACGCCTTCCACAAGTACCGATCGATGGCAGTTGGGAAGCCCCAGTGCATGTGATGAACATGATATCAAGTGCTTTTTTTCTTGTTTTTTTTTGTAAGGGAAATGTGAGTGGAACATTGGAAGTTTTGTAAGGTGATGACAACTGAATGGGAATGTCATGCCTGGCATTTAATGCTGAGTGTTGCTATGATGTTCACGCGATCACTGACTGGCACGTGCCTGGATTGGGTCTCTGATGCTTCGCTGGGAGTCCACCGTGACTGTTGCTGAGGAGCAAGCTAAAGGTCTCCATGCTCCAAGAACCGGTCGAAAGACCACTGAGTAGGCGTGGAGCAGAGACTCAAAGTTATATTAGAGCAGTGAAAAAACACCTGGTGGTTGTTTGGGTTGTAGACTACCTTTGTTATTGGGATGTCTCTTAGGAAACCAGAAGTGGAATGCAACCACCATGACAATCTGCGATCATGCACTATTGATACGTGTAACGTGGATTGACTCATAGCGTGCAAGATTTTGGGCTAGATGGGTAGATGCGAAAAAAAGCGTAACTACGATGTATACAGGAAGAGTTTGTTTTATACAAACTCGAAGCCGTCCGTTAAAAGGTACAAAAACATATCCCAGCAGATTCAGTGCAGCATGACTACCGCGGTCTCGTGCAGCCTTGCAGATATTTGCACAAGAAAGATGACTACTACAACCGTCCAGAGCTTAGATACTAAAAAAGAACGGTGATTTGTTGTGGCACCTGGAGAAGGTTTGGAGAAGGTTACCATTTTCAAAGTGCCCAGTGTGCTGCCATAGGTATCGTGCCGGACTGGGACTTGCAGCTCAAAACTGTGGAGCAACAGTGCCCTTGGAGATCTTCTCTGGGGTAGGGGATGAGGATGTTGAAATGTTTTTGGTCAAAAGGAATGATACCACAAATCATCACTGTCATTCCATTCACGAGTCCTAGTTCAAGCCAAAAAATCTGGAAGATGCCACCGACAGCCAGTGGAGGTATCATTATCAAGGCGTGGTGGGCTACCTTGGTGTACGCATAGGAGCGGCGAAGGATCACTACTATTTGCAATATGAGTTCCGGCCATGGAAGATGGATGTGGGTTAGATGACAAGAAATCAGAAAGTCTCGCATGATGGCTTCAGGCACCAACTGCTTGCTTTAGAGTGGGAACGTTTAGCATCAATATGGCAAAAAAAGCAGTACATGACAGTTCAATGTGTTGTTGTTGTTGTTGTTGTTGTTGTTGTTGTTGTTGTTGTTGTTGTTGTTGTTGTTGTTGTTGTTGTTGTTGTTGTTGTTGTTGTTGTTGGATGATTTCCATCTACCATCAGGTGACTTTTCCTTGCTCATCAAGGAAATCACTGATGAAGGGGCCATCGTCCAGGATGTGACTACTGGTGTCTACGGCTTCGTTCCAGAGGAGTTTTATTGAAGGGGGAACCTGGTGAGCTGTGGCTCCTGGACAAGTAACTGGTACAACTTTGCTATGTTGTTATATATTATATATGGTATATATATATAGACTACAGATACACCATATGCCATTGTGCATTTTATTTGTATGTTGAGGTGTATTCACAACAAAGCTCAATTACAGCACCACGACTCCACCTTCCGAATGCCCCCATCCTGGGCCCTAGAAGGTGACCAGCATTCAAGGTTGAAAAACCTTTCGTTCTTGCAAAAAGGGTGACAAATGAAGAGAAGAGGCTGGCCAAACTATGTTTTGTTTTGCCTTTCACTGATTCAACAAACCTTTAGCTTGAATTGGGTGATTCATTTTTTTTGTTTTGCTCTTGGTTGATGAACTTTCTACTTGTTTGCGTGTGTTTGTTGATGAATAATTTATTTCTACATATATCTATGTATTCAGAGGGAAATCTCTCCAAACTGACCTGATTGGTGAGGAAAATCTGGGAGACATGGAGCTGATACCCGGAGATACAGTGCAAGGTGGTAGGCTGGGTGTGAGGAATGGGGTTGGGCCAAGGGATGTGGTTATTTTTTGTTGGAGCAAGATTCTGGGTCATTTTGCCAAAAGGCTCTGACAATGGTGTCCAAAAGAGTGTTGCTGGGGTGGATTGATGTCCAAAAGAATTGCCCAAAGTCCATTAAACCAAAATCATTCGATCCGACTTTATAACACAGTGGAATGGTCTCCTCACAACTTCACGTGCTCAGCTCGGGCTTTGTTGTGGGGTGTCCATCGGCCGACGCGGAGTTTGGACTCGTTTGTCCCGACAATCAGGTTAAACGGTTAAACCATGTCTGTTTCTGCAAGATATTTGGCTCACTTTCAACTCGTAGATACCTCCAAAGATAATTCGATGCAAGAGGTCTTCCCTTTTTCCTACCGATTTTGGTGAATGACTTATGCTCGCCTTTGAGGACATAATTAGCATGTAAGCTATGTGTCACTTGCCACGGACCAGCAGTTTTTGCAGCCCAGTGAAACCTAACCTGCGCTGGGTATCCGTGAAACAGGTGCAACTATGTAGATACTACAGTGATTCAAAGCCTGGGGTGCTCAGACTGATTCGGTTCCTTCACCGGAAGTTGCCAATACTTTTGCACCAGAAGCAGGTAGAATAGTTCTGCCTAGGTAGTTCAGTGAAGGATCCACTTGCTGTAAGTTAATACATTCGAGTTGTGCCATCTACTGACTTTCTTTGCGGTGCCACTAGGGGCACATTTGCTGATTTGTGAACAAAGGGAAGCCAGCAATTGTAGGCAGCATTCTACAGTCTTCATAGATCATGTATAAGTGTATGCATGTGTGCATGTATACATGTATACATGTATTGAATGATATGTAATCAATATGTACATACTATATGTGTAGACTGGATAGACACGATAATATATCTATGTATAGGTAGAGATGATTGTATGTACATGCACTCATATGTACATCTACACCATACGGCCCGTACAGAATCTGAGTTTTGGTATGGTGTTTTGGTGAGTTGGAGGGATTTGTTGTTATAATACTGAGGCCCAGACCCCAAAATGTTGCGGATGCAGAGTGGTATTGTCTTCGAATGGGATGAGGTTGGGAAATTTTTTTGTCGCAAACACAGAAAAGAAAGCCTTGGAAAAACCCTTGGCATTTTGTGTTTGGGTGAACCCTTTGAAAGGTCGCCAGTTGACGCAGCTCACCACAATGATGAAATCGTTCAGGGTAATGCAGCAGTTGCCTCTTCTTCTTCTTGTTGGTTGTTGTTGTTGTTGTTGTTGTTGTTGTTGTTGTTGTTGTTCAGCACCCGCATTTCATCACAAGAGGTCTCTATAACAAGCTTCCCATAACTTTAACTGCCTTGTGCCAGACCCCCTAGTTATATTATCTATACAGTCTTATATTTTTACTACCAGGCAATGCGCCCTTTGTTAGAATTGGTAGAATGGGCTTTGTTTGCGTTGCGAGTTGGCAGGAGAATGGCGAAGGTTTCATCATTCCTTCAGAAGACCAGGTGGAAAGGGAACAATTTGTTTGAAAGCACGGTTGTCATTGAAGTATCATTGTAAAATTGAATTTGCTAGGAAGTCCGTCCTGGACCACTGTGCTTTGGTTTGGTGCGGGGTCTTTGCAATATGTACTGTACTGCACAGTGACATCATGCTAGTCGCGGGCAATATCAGCAATCTGGAAAGACTTGTTGATCGCAGCAGGATGCCTTCCGCATGATCCGAGTGCTGCGCCGGGACATCCGATGGCATGACAGCCGTCGTCCCTTGTTTTGCAAAAAGGATGCCTCCCCCGTTTGGTTTGAATGAGTTTGCAGTTGTTTTCCGAAGACATGCCCTGAATTTGGGGCTGATATGATCATTGCTGCGGTTCTTTGGTTTGAAATGAAGACAATTAAAAACAAACATGCAAGGTGACAGATGTTTCAATGTACATTTTTAAGCAAGTGGTTTGTCAGGCTCCCTTCCTGAAACTGTATCACTTGGATGGAGACCATTTCGATTTTTGTCGGGAATTGCAAACATCAGTTTGGAACACCAATTGATGGAAACCATTACGGTAGAAAGATAGATAATATCTCCTTTTCAATCCCTCGGACCGAATGGCCATAATGGATAGTGGCAAGATTGAAGTAGGTTGAGTTGAGAAGAATTCTTTGAAGAATCTTCTGAATCACAATTTTTCATTATCATTGTTGTTCATTTCTCAACCCAAACACTTCAAAAAATCCGGATAGCAACACTCAGGGTTTTGCTGAGGACTTTTTCCTGGTCAATTTGTACAATTCGACACAGCCTTCCCAGAGGAGGTCCCTGTGTCCTCAGACTTGGACCCGGCCGCCGCGGTGGCCTTGCGCTGTCGGGGTCTGGAGGCGTCAGATGGGGGAGAAACATGGGGGGAGAAATGTATGATATCAATATGCAGAAATTGAATAGTCGGTCATGAGTCATATAAATGATATACAGATGATATGTGATATTCATAATATGTATAATTGTTAAACTGTTAGATTAAAAATATATAGGAGCTCATGCATATGACATATCTACATAGATCAAACACAGCACAATAAAGAATCACATGTACAGAGTCACAGAAACGTACATGTGCACCCATGAAGATGTACGATGATGTGCATGCAATGTCAGAGGTTCAATCAATTGCACGCATTTGCGATGATGTCACGTCTACAAATCTAGCAAGGTTGCAACAGTGTTTGCATGAATCACCTGCAAGTTGCAGCTGTTGGCAAATGGAGCATTCCAGTGACTTGTTGAAGTCATACGAGAGTTGTGTCGTGCTTGGTCATTGTTGAAAAGATTGAGTACACCAGTCTACTTTGACCCTTTACTCGATCAAAAGACAACTTGTGCCACATCCATATCTTACCCAACAGATGCAAACCTCACAAGTTGCTTTCCTGCAGATTCGCTTCTCCTTGGAAGAAGCTTACGAGATGATTCCGGAAGGCCTGGAGAAACGGCAAGCAGCAAACCAATGGCAGGGATAATTTTGTTTGGACACTATTGGGATGGAATTTGTCTTCACATTCTCAAAACTCTCCTTGATGTTTTATTTTCAGTCCTTTTCTCTCAGCATTCAACATTTCATTGCCTCAGATTTTTATCATGTTGCAACGGTTCAACCGGTAGTTTTTTGATCGTTTTTCTTCGGAAAAAAAAAATCCAACATCATCCAACCAACATCGTTCAGGTTCCCGTGAGCCTCAGTTGTTGGAGGCTGGGGTCCCCGCCAGGTTGAGTGAGTGACCGACTCTTAGGGTGGCACAACCCATGGAGGAAGCCCCCCTCAACCCATGAAGCCCGTGAAATGTCACAAGATTTGTTGTTGAAGATTGCTCAGTTATTAGTTATTAGCATTCTCTTTTCAGGCCCTAAGTTCAGTACTACCACATATTTTGACATTTGGGTGTGGTTGCTTTCCACCATGAAAAGTTGCGATGGATTGTTGGCTTCAATTTTTAGTCGTGGCCTTGAAACTCAGCTGATAAGGCCACTGCCCCAAAGCAGTTGGAGGATGGCAGCCGAGGCAACGAGGATGAAGAGGTGGAGGAGAGCTTGCTGGAGGGGAGGGGTAGGCATATCCAGGATATCTTGCAATCTATACCTTGAAATATGTTCCATGTCTTCGAATAGGGTCACTATGAATGGTTCTATTCATTGAAGCTTGGCCAGCAACGTTGCCATACAGCCCACAAAACATGCAATGTTGCGGGTATGGACACGGAAATGCACATACAATGAATAGACTCACCTCATGTTGACCAGATTTATCCTGGCGGTGCTCCAGGAGCCAAAGCTTGCACCCGACCTTGCGACAGACCTGGTGCCCGCCGCATCTCTGGCGGCTACCCCCAGCAGCCGCGCCGTCCCGGCGTTTCCGGTGACGCCGGGCCGACCGGAGCTGCAACGGCAGTGCCTCGGATTTCTGCAAGGGTGTCTTTGGCAAGCCTCTACTCTTATTGGTCAATTTGGTTGAATTTGAATTTGCAATTGTTGACCAAGTAAGACATAGATGCATATTAATACGATTGTCTTTTGGGATCGAATTTGTGTTCTCCAAGGTGCTTCTTTTTCAGCAGAGAGTTTTCTTCTTGAAGAGTAATCCTGAGACTGATCCTTCAGCCGTTGAAGTCTGTGCTCAGGTGTAACTTCGACAAAGGATCTGACCAGACATATCTATGTAGAGAATATCATGCTTTCGTATCCCTGGGTTTGTAAGAGGAGCATATTCCACATAGTATTTGTGAGCGTACACGTTTTTTACTGATGATCATCACTTGCACGCTGACATGCCTGACACGCCAAGGAAAAAGGTGCACCCATTGCTGCAAAGCTTTGCCAAAGAAGAGCCTCAACTGGCAGAAGCAGAGAGTCTCATGGCACTGAGTGCAGGTGGTGCAGAGTAAGCCGGGCGAAAGTGTGGTACTGGGACTATGTGTGTCAGCTATGATCAAAGGACTGTTGCGACATGGATTGTAAGGTCCGTCATGGCTTTGGCAACCGCAGTTGGACTATCTGAAGGTGGCGGGGTTGGAAAGAGGACAATATGATGACTTGCTTCCTTTGGAAAAGGATTGATTAGATGCAAAGTTTGAACGGGGAAGCAAGGTGACCATTTTCTTTGAAAAGCATGCATTCCAATCAAGAAAGCAAGTTCCAATTTCATGGTGGCTGAAGCCCATCACCTACTCCAATCACCTTCACCAATACACGCTAAACGCTTTAGAGTATGTTTGCTGAAATTAAAGGATGGAAATTGCTCAGGGACAACATCTATCAACTAATTTCCACCTTTTTGATGTTGGAGTATCACGTCACCCATGAAATACATTTCGAGATACCGAAGACACTTTGCCACTGGGTTCACTGGCACCTCAGGAGGAGCGTTACGATCCCATTGTGCCAGTGCAACTGCGACAGATGCCGGTGCGGCAGAAGCGCAAGCGCATCTTAGTCCATGAGGTGCGATGCCTATGACGACATTGACTGGGGGGATTCCAACAAAAAACTCGTGGAAATTCAGACAAATCTATGTGCAATTGAATCTGTTTCAGGTTTGCTGAACAGGTTTGCTTTTTGAAACAGCACAGACACCCTGGATCTTGTATGCTGTGGGTGATAGACCTTGTCTGGCGATATCTGCATTTAAGAGAGGAATGACCACTGGTCTCCAATTAGTCTCCAATTAGTAACAAATCCATCTTAACTCTTCAAGCCAAGTCAACTCTACTGGGATTATCAAACATCAGAAAATGGCCAAGTTTGCAGCTGAGCAGACGTGGCAGGTGGCACATGAACGTGGAGATACCTGGCAAGAACCAGCGCAGCGAAAGTTCAACAAGCTTTGGGATAAGATGAAGCCACCAGGTGTGGAACCAGATGGATGAATGATGCGAGTCCAGTACCTCTAATCATGGTTTTAAGATGTGAGATGGTATGACTGTATGATGATAAAACATCAATGTATCCTATTTATAAAATGGTCGAAACATGCCACTGAGCTGCTGGTTGCGACAAGGCCGAAGAGAAGCTGAGAGAATCTCAATCAGGCAACAGGGTTGTCGAAGTGGCTGAATCTGTCGTTCCAGAGCAGATCAATCCCCAGTTTTTTCCGCCACATTGATCAATTCAGCCAGATTAAATCAAGTGGGGGCTTGAAACAATCTCGTGCTGTCATTGATGTATCGTTGTTCTTTTTGAAATTATGGGGAATTCGATCCCGAGTTAGTTGAGTATTTGCTGTTTGGAGATTGATGACTCAACCGACTAGTGACTAGCAGCAAGAGTGCTCAATCAAAGAGTGCACATCACTCGCAACATTTCGACTGTTGACACTTGGTGTTTTCGGCGGAGGTACAATACGTTTAAGAAGAACGTCATGCAGGAGGAGATCAGGCCTCGGCACTCTTGTGATTGACATGAATGTAATTTTTTCAGTGATGGATTCTGGATACCTCACAAACAAAATCTGATCAAAAGCCAAAGACAGCCTGGGAGTTGATGAATCTTCAGCCAGGATGCTTGCTTTGGATCCCTCCATATTTGCACCTGATGCAGACAGTATAGTAATGCATGAATGTACATTACAGGCAAAAAATAGACGTATTCCAGGATACATTTTCGAGGCCCGAATCTTCCAATCTGTGTTTAACCATAGCTCAAAAAGGCGTTTGAAGTGGCAGAAGAGCACTGAGCAAAAGCAGCAGCGCCGTGCCGCGCGAGCAAGAGATGGTGCCTGAGGCATTGGGAGTGGTCAGATGGTCATTTGAACAAATCCTTTTTGAAGCTCCCCATTTTGAGGGTTGGAAGGCCACGGCCAGATCTCTTGGAGACCTTTTTTTTTTCTTTCCACAAATAGACCAGTGTTTCAAGGCATGACTTTGCGTTTTGTGTGTTCCTATTCCCATTTCTCCATTGCAATGTTTTTTTGGCACAGTGCTCTTGTACGTTTCGGTGCAGGTTGAATCAGACCAGCCGAAAAAAGGTTGCCGCCTCCAGCAGGGTGATCGGTATTTTGGATATTGCAACACACTACATGAACTGTAGCGATCCCTTTTTAAACCCCTTTCAGGGCACGTGAATACATTTCATTTCTCAGGAGGTTGGCTGAGAAAGTCTTCAAATTTACGTAATTATATAATGAAGTAAACCCCTGTATCATGGGAATCTCTGACACTCACCCGCCAGCAAAAGCAGAAACATTACCACCAAGTATCTTATTTCAAGTATTTCCACCCATCTCAAGCGTTGCTTGTTGCTCTGGCCCAAAAAGCTTGTTGATAGTGCAGATACATCGAAGAAGGGTGGCTGTCATTGGAATTTGAAGTTCCTAAGAAAGGAAGGAGAGGACGTCAAGATGGTCTCTCCGCGTATACATAAACCCAAATGAACCCTCTATCAACCACTAGACAAGTCATACCAGAAGACGATCACATTGTCGTTCCAGGCAGATCACCAGAAACCATGTTCTCTCTTGCGTAGCACTTCTCAAATGCAAGTGAAGACAATCCAAACATAAAAAAGGACTCTTTCGAAAAAAAGTTGAACATCATTTCTCCAGTACTGTTCACAGAACATTAAACAAACACAATCAACTCAGCTCAGAAGTTACGTTTGCCCCTTCCCAAACGGGCTTTCCGATTTTGGAGACGCTATGCCGGTGTCCTCCAATGAGTCTGGTGGTTCGGTGAGCACCTTCGAGACTGAAGAGGTTGGGACGGAAATCGTGGGCTGAAGTAGACTTCCAAATTGATATTTGAGATGAAGACGTTTATGTAAGATTTGTGGTGCAGATTGTAAAGTGATACAATTACTGTATATGATATATATCTACATTGTATATTGTAGATATATGTATATTTCATACTGCATATCTATGTGACGTATATTTTGTTAAGAAAAATAGTATCTAGAAAATCTACACAGGATCTCTGTCGTTTGGAAGGATGAAAGCGACGAGGAGTTGGATGTTACCTTGGTGAACTTGAAGCAGCGTCGCGGGTTGGATGCCTCAGGGGGGTTGGTTTGTTGGGAGGAAAATGGCAAGTGCGGTAGTTGTGGAACCGGAAAAAAAAGCACAAAAAAAATTGATAGAATGAAGGTTTTTTTTTCCTCCCCAGTTTTTCTTTGGTGTACATTATTTACACTGCGCGCATCAGGAGATGTCGTCCTTTGTGTACGGCAGGGTGTTTCTGCCATGCGTGCTATGTTTCTTGAAGTGAGGGAAGGATGTTGGACCTGTATTAGGGGGCTGTTTCAGAGCAGGAGAGACCTGGCAGAAATTGAGGGACGATCATACTACGGTGTCAGACGACAACTGAGAAACATGACTTGGTGAAGTAGGTGAAGTTGCATGTTTGTTTCGCTAGGGACACAACTTCAACTCATTCTTTCGGTGATCTTTCGGTGATAGTACAAAGATTGGTCCTGGAATCCCCAAGTGTATTGTGGCCGAGTGATCTTTCAAGACCAAGTGTGCTGCAGACTTTAGTTGTTGCTGACTGCCTCTCTGCCAAATAGTACGCTCATCGAACTGGTCTTCGTTGTATCCCTATTTATTCCTTGCATTCTGCCCATGTGAGCAGACAGGGATTGCTGTTGAATATCTGTCGCAAAAATATGTTTTGTTGTTGTTATTTTGCTATTACCATCATCATTACTACTATCACTTCGTGCTGGATAGTACAGAATTATTTTGATGATCATCATGACTGATGATGGTGATGGTGATGGTGATGATAGTGACGCCGACGCCGACGATGATGAAGATGAAGATGAGGATGAAACAGCAGGAAACCCAGGAAAAAAACAAGAAATACAGGAAAGCTTAACACATCTCTTGTGGTTTCGACAAGCATCTCCAGAATAAACCATATCGTTCCTGCTTCTGGTTTACTGATTTACGCTCCGAGATTATCCAGTTCATCCTGTACCTCTTGGTTTTCCCACTTTGGGCCAAATGGTTGGTGACAAGCCCCATGCCAACAAAGTACTGGAACGAGGAGACCAAATCCTGTGACCAGTGGAGTTTGTGATTGAGTTTGGTTGACGTATCTATAACATCTTCTGATGAATGGCATCTGATAGCTATGCAGGCTCGGTGTTCTAACATGGATCAAGGCGGTTTCAAATATTAAGGTACACTGCGTGTTTGGGGAATGAAGATTCTGAAGAGTAGTGAGCAAAATTGAACAAATGTGCAAGGAATTCCAGATCAATCTTCTAAACACAAGACACCAAAAAACAGCAGCTGTTTCCTTGCTTTCATGTCTTATCCACTGTCACATTGCCTATGTGGCTAGGACTTTCCCAGTTGGCCTGTCATTCCCACAGCTTCCGGGCGTGCCATTGGAGAGAATGAGGATTTCAGGTGGAACCCGGGGACCCGTTGATTCTTTCCCTCCCAGACAACCTGAAACCACGGTGAGGCCCATAGAGATCACTCCGATTCCAACATCTGCAGACAGCTGCAACTATAGCTGTGTGAACAATGGCCCACAAACGGTCCATGCAGGGAGTACACAGGTGCCTCGGATGGGGGATTTTTTCAGCGATTTGTTTGACGCTTTCACAACCCTAAAAAGACAGATTTGCCTTTGTGACCATTTTGGTGCGATTTAGACTGACTCTGATGTTTGGGTTGGGTAAAAAGGAAGAAAGCAAAACAGGTCGATTTCACGTAGGTAGCCTCAACACCTTCCAAATCTGAAAAAAAGGTGGCCTTCGAAGTGGGATTGACGTTGAATGACCCCAAGTTGTCGGACAAACACATCCACAATGTCGGGGAAACTCAGAAAATATGGAAGAGGCTATATGGAAAAAAACCATGTGGCAAGGAAGTGGATGGAAGATGGAAATGGTACAACTCGTTGGTAGACATTACTGTAATTTGATGCATACTGCCATGTACATGGTACAGTAAAAATGTTCTGTGGTTGATGTTTGGAAATACCTGAGTCAGTGTATGATGCATTGTTAGCTCACATAGAAAAGTCAGCGCATTGCCTACAGTGTGCACGGTGCTACCTGGTACAAGATTTAGTAACAAGGGTATAGATCTATAACAAGAACAACGGCATTAGAACCCGTCGAAGATCTACTGATGCACACCATCAGTGTTGGCTGCAACCTACTGAGGTATATCCAGTCCTGCTAGCATCTGAGAATTTTGAGGACCGCACGTTCCAAGAGCCAAAGATTTTTCAGTTTCTCCATGTTGGAACTGCTCCCACTGTGGGATAACATCAGACGTTCTGGCCATTTAGGTGACGCTTCGGAATACCATAGGCCTTAGGATGAGATCTTTTGATTCTGATCAAGCACTGGCCTTACTTGTACAAGGGGTCTTAGATTCTTCATATGATGTGACGTGATTAATGGGACAAACATGTCTATTTCAGTTTTTTTGGGGGGAAGTTGGGCATGGCTGACATCAAACAGACAATCGCCAAGCAATGATTATTTTGGCATCTGAAGGCAGTAGGAAACACCCGTTCTCAGTGATCTGAGGTCTATCCTAGTATTCAAAAGTGATATGGTGGATCCCAGCGAGATTAGGGCGAAAAGAGTGTGGGATCAAGCAATGTCCCAAAATTTCAAGTACTGTTGATCCAGCATCTCCCTTTTTATGCCAAGCCTTTGGAAAGCGTTCTATCTTGTTGGGTCTTGGTGCTGGGGAGCGTTCAATTCTTTGGAGGGGCTTCGAACAGGATAGGAAGTCATAAGTATTTCTGACCCTTTCATGAAAGTATATGAAATAGTGGCTTAGTGGCTTAGTCTGACTCCCATCCCCTTGGTTGCCAATATACCGGCAATACCGTCACATGCGTCACATGTTCAGAGGACTGGTTTGTAGTGGGCGATCGGCGTCATGCTTATCCTATGCCATTCTGGAGCTCCAAAACGAAGGCACCTGATGGAAACTACCTCTATGTCACGCAGGCGATTTCCCGAAACGAATGGCAGAAAAACCACAGTTGATGTAAAAGAGCGAAACAAGGTGCATGTATATATTAGTTGCATATTACATATATAGTTTACACATGCACATGTACATTTACAAATACTCATAACATGTAAAATATAAAATTCCCTTGATGATTGTCGATCTAGATATGTACAAAAGGCCTGAAAACATTGTATTCATTGAGGTCTTTCGGGAACCAGGGCTGATCATTTGAATACCACTTTGCCCTCAAAGCTCCACTATTTGACCCTTGAGGCATGTACAAAGCCACCAGCGAAGCCACAAGACGTGGATGAGGCGGAGAGGGGGATTCTGCCGTGTCAATGGTGCATCTTTTTAACGTCAACGGTTACGCAACCCTTGAGGTGCTGGGAGGCGTTTACATTTTGGCCTGCGTCACCTGGAAATCCAAAGATTTCTCGGAGCTTATTGATGCAGACACCCTGTGTCTTGGATGGCAGTTTGGATGGATTTGGGTGGGGTGAACTGGGTAAATCATGTTCAACTACTGTAAATCCCAAGAATTCATCGTGGGAATCAAAATGGATGCATCTTTAAAGTTTTGTAGTTACCTATATCTGTTTCTTGAAAGCGAGACTCTGGGTGAACAAGGTTTTCAACGAGTTCTCAGACGTCCTTTTGATGCACGCTTCATTCATTAATCTTGATCAAGGCCCACTGAACAGAGTACCAATCATCTTGAATCATAAGATGATATACATATACATATATTATATCTATAAATAGTACATAACATAATGAATGAAATTATATAAACCCTACATGAACATAATATTATTACTGTAGTTATTATTATCATGCCTGCTTCCGCCAGTTAAACGGCCTGCAGTGGCTTCCAAAAAAGGACCATGGATCGCGTGGGCGCCTTATGTAGCTCTGTGGGTGGTGTTTGTGGCTGGTCCTGCGGAGCGACCATTGCAACTAGGGAAGCACAAAGGACCAAAAACGGTGATGGTTTGGTGATGGATGGTGAAACATGGGGTGAGATTGGATTGAACGATTGATGTGTTTTTGTTTTGAGGGTTTTTTGATTTTTGAAGGTTGGATTTGTAGATATCATGGTTCCATGACTTGTGGATGGAGTTTTTGAGATTTAAATTCAACAAGCTTGACACATTTTTGAAATTTTGAGACTCTCAGATATGGACAAGCACAGGGATGACATGATCTTTGGGGGATTCTGAACTTTGCCTGGATTCATTCCCGATTTGTTCTGGAAAACCACGTTGAATTCCAATTTTGCTGGATTGTCACGGACATTGGGAGTGTGGTATTTAGACATTGGCTCCAATTCATACAGCAGTTCATGTCCAATGTCAACTTCCTAACTTTTTGATTTTCAATTTATCATCACGTTGCGTTTCCACACCCATCTGGAAAGTAGGGGATGTTAGTGCAGCTTCTTTCCATGATGTTTGACCCCCCAGCATTTTCTCGATAAACAGTACAGTACTCATGTTGAATGAGCACAAAAGTGACCTCCAGGGTCTATGTCAAGTTTGTAGTTCTTTTGCACTTTGAAGTGGAATTTGGCGTAAAGCTTCAACTACAGTGAATGAGAGACAATTTTTGTTAAAGGATCAGTTACATATAACTAACTGCAAGAAACAATGGGAGCATTACGATCAGATCCAGTAGGTGGTAATGCTAAAACTGCAGGAAATCATTTATATGGAAATGGCAGAGCACTTCAGATTAGACATGCTGAAAATGCTTGCCGTAAGTGCAGATGTCAAAACTGATCAGAATGTGGAATGTAAAGCCGTGCCCTTGCAATGGATATTTTATAGAAAATCTTTGTCAAAGATACTGATACTTTCAGGTGAACCCCCAAAAATTTCAAGACGGGTCCTAGTTTTGAGGCATCGAATCGTTTGCCTGGCTGTGAGAGCGATAGCCGCAACTCGGAGTACGAGAAAACATTGGACCTTGCGCGAAAGCATCATCATCATCATCATCATCATCATCATCATCATCATCACCTTCTTCTTCTTCTTTTTTTTCTTCTTCTTCGCTGTTTTCTTCTTCTTGTTCTTGTTCTTGTTGTGGTGGTGGGTGGTAGGTTGTTGTTGTTGTTGTTGTTGTTGTTGTTGTTGTTGTTGTTGTTGTTGTTGTTGTTGTTGTTGTTGTTGTTGTTGTTGTTGTTGTTGTTGTTGTTGTTGTTGTTGTTGTTGTTTACTTTCGATGACTTTGTGATGTTGTAGGGTCTGAAGCGGGCGGGGCATAGGGCGTGTTGGACATTGGATGTTCTTCTTCTTCTTCTTCTTCTTCTTTTGTTCGATTCCTTGATTTGTAGGTTGGCTTTCTGGGCACACTAGATTGTTTGATTCCGTGCAGTTGCCAAACAAGCAAATTCAAAAGCATTCGTTACCTTTGGGATCAGGGTCAATGCATCATATGTAGCATCCATTCTTTTTCCTCGACGCGATCCAAGTGCTGGTCAAGTCTTAGAGTACAAATTGATGTAAATGCTGCTTCATGAATGAACTTTTGCTGAATCAATGCTTTTGACAGAAGTGCAGTGCAGTTGTTTTGGAACAGTCTTGTTCTACATATCAAGCTCTGGGGGTTCGTGCCACTCCCAGACAGCCTCGGATGCTCAGGAATCAGCGTCACTTCCACTAGTGTGGCAGGCCTCCATACAGCTGCGAATTTCCAAGGAACCATTGAGGTGCAGGACAGCGCTTGACATTGAGGTCGAGCCGAACGGTTCCACATGCGCAGAAACATCGAAATGCAACCTTTCGTGAAAGCTCATGATTCTAATGATGGGGACCAGATGCATGTCACATCTACACCATGCATAGTGGCATAGTCTCGGATAATCCCGTGGTGCTTTCACCTCGTTAAGCTGGCCTTTGGCACCTGGCAGCCGGCTGCAGGAGTGTATGGAAGGTGCCACTGAGGATGGCGGATGTATGACGAGTCCAAACTCCTTTCGGAATTGGAATTGTCGGGCCCCTGGTGATGCAGGCAAGTGTGGTTTGGGGGGCCAAGAAACCCAAAGTCTTGACTATAAATGTGCAAGATTCTCAAAGATCCGTGAGAAAATCATCACCTTCACTAATTCAACTTCTGGCTGGCCAAAAGAATCTTACATTGGCCAAAGATATAGCGAAGGAATCTTTGCAATTGCAGCACTTTACTTTTCGAAGTGCTTTTCACGTCTTGTGAAGTCTCATGCTTTGTCATCCCACTGAGGTCCACAGTGCAAGTACGATCCCAATCCGGTGGGCAGCGACGCGGACTTCAGCCTAGATGAGGAAGCAAGTCCTCAACGCAACTTGGAGATTTATGGGAGCTTTGAGGAACTATTCTCAGTGGTGAAAAGCCCCCAAACTTCTGACCTAGTGACTATACATTGGCAAGATTGTTTTTTTGAATACGAATTTGGCCTGGACTCAGCTTTCTCATACAGTCAAGAGACATTCTGGCACTTCATCATGTCTGTCACCTAGTCTTCTAGCCGCTAATCATCATTTTTTTCAGCACATCTCATCATGTCAGTTGGTACCTCCCGAGGCATTTACACTTCCATGCCTCGGATGAAAGTCACGCTCATGGGGGCGGCAACTTGGCATACAAATGCAAAGAATGAAGATGTAAGATGTTGATGTAACATCATATATTATATGAACAATGTTAATCTTCATAGGTTATAACATCTTTGACCCAAATGGACGTGTTGAAGATCGTTGATGGGAGAACATCAAATCTATGGTGAAGATTCTCCACCAACGGGTGTTTGATCGACTCGGCCAGGAGAGTCCTGAGGGCCCAGACGTTTTCAACCAGCCACGTGTCGTGATGCTGCGGTCCTCGGTTCCTTAGCTGTTGTGAAAGATGCCTCATTGGAGAGAAGTCATAGATAAACTGATAAACTAAACATAGAAAGACCTGCTTTGGGAGAAACACATGATTTATCGTGGGCATGCAGCACAAATCCCTGATTCCTATTGATTTGCAGCACAAATCCTTTGTGGTCGCTTTGCATGGGTTACAAGAGCAGAGTGATCGGGTGAAGCACCTGAGGTCAAGGAAACAGGTGTTTGGAAAAAGGTCTACATGAAGGAGCCCCGATCTTGTTGGGTTGTACTGTCAAGCGGTACATGTGAGGTGTGGACTTGAGTCCTTTTTCAAGAAGATTTAGTCACTGGTAGATGTGTAGAATCATATTGAATCTATTTAGAGTAGAAAGAGTGTTTTTATCACATGAAAGTCAGTCCACGCAGGTAGAAGTTCTTGGTAAATCCATCCAGCTTCCTGGCCTTGTTCTGCCGCCAAGGGATAACCCCTAGTCTCGGTGACAGCCATGAGATGTTTGAAGTTTGGAAGTTCGGAATCCATCGATGGGCCATTGATAGTATAGGGCAAAGTCAGTTAAGAAGCAAAAAAGTTGGCCACCTTCAGACTGGTGATGAAACAATCAATTCATCTATACTGCTGTGTGTCATTGGAATCTTTTTCTCATTTAACTGGTTCCCGAAACAGCTTGATGGTGATGGTTAGTCGGTCAGTCGCTAGCATCCTGAAAGGACACTGGGAAGTTTGAACTTCCCATTCCGGTGGACACTCCAACCAAGTCGCCAGATGAGATGGAAGATGAGGTGCGCAAAAGTAGCAGTTCAAATGAGTTTGTGCTTTCTATTAAAGGCGATGGAAGAAGGAAAATTGAGTAGAACTGGAGTGTGTTTTGAAGTTTTCGGAGATTCCTTGAGGATTCTCAAGATTCAAGGTGGATAGATACTATCAACGCATATCAGTTAGTACTAAGATGCAAGACAAGGAGAGTTTGTCGGAAATTCGAAGACCTTGCTTCGTTTCGGGGTAGGAGAGGAGATGAGTCTTGCATGTATGGGTGTTGTCCTTGACCAACGTGGCTTTTCAGTCCAACAATTACAACTAACTCGGAACAATGGTGCTGAGGAAGGTTCCACGGTGTTCGACGCATACACCAAGCAGGCAAAGAGTGGAAACGGGGGAAGTTGTTGTTAATTGGGGAAGGACACTTTCATTCGATGTTCTCTTTTTAATGCGATTGTGAATGCAACTAATGCACCTAATAAACAGGCAACTCGGTGTGCCAAATCCACACTTCTATCCGTGCACTTGTGCACGCTTGGCACCAAATTGGCAACAGTTGCTGTCAACAAGCAGGTACACGTGCTGAGGGTATCACAGTTATATGGGGATAAAGAAGGACAAAGAGGAAAACCATCTACTTGTGAGATTGCCTTCTTCCCAACTTTCCTAAGTTAGGTTTGACTTGCACATTGCTGTGGCAAGTCGTCCAAGGCCATGATTTTGCGACAGCCAAGTCGCATTGACATTGCGCCCTCCTGGTGTTTTGGACCTCAAGGCTCTGGATGTTGTCGAGATATTTTGCATTTTGGATTATAGACAGTATAGACTATAGACTGAGCATAAGTCAATAAGAAAAACCTATCCAAATCGACCTTGCAACCCCTGTACCCGATTTCAGTTGGTGTTCCACACCTTGTTTCGGGTGCTCCAACCAGGTCCATTGTATCTGGTGGCTTGTGCGGTGAATAGCACCCTCTACGAGTCCACGGATTTCAAGAACTTCACCGCAGGCGAACGCGCCCCGATCCACCAGAAGATACACGTGATGTGAGATCCGTGTTAATTTTTTGTTGATGGTTTGGTCGAATTAGTGTACATCACTAGTAGATCATCAGAAATCTTGGATATTCAATCAGGAACATCAGTGACTTGACCGGTTGTAAACCTCCATTTCTATGTTTACCAGAGGAGTTTTGGAATGGATGGTTTTCAGGAACGACAGCTAAAGATTGATGAGGTAGATAGGTGGAAAATCCCCTGTACAAATTCACAATTTTCCAAGAATTCTTTGGGCCCTAATTATATTAAAAGACATCCCGTCAAGTAGGTGAAGCTGGAATGACCTGAGTATATGATGCAACTGTGTACGACATGTTTTGACCGATCTATATATATTAAGGTTGCAACATGGAATCAGGATGATAGAAACGATCATCTTTGACATGAGAATCACAATCTCATGACTTGTTTGCTGGGCTAATTTTTCTATCTTCGACCAATGGGCATGTGCACATGTTTCTTGAAGCATCGATCCTGGGTAGGACAAAAAGTGGCACCCCCGCCCTTCAACGACCGATGTGTGGCGGTTAGCGGCCGCTGTGGTTCGGCGTGCAATGATGACGAGGGCTTGAGCATGGGCAGGCTGGGTGATGGTGGGTACCAAGACAGATCAAAGTCCACAGTGTGCACCATTCAAGAATACCAGGACCCAAAGATATCCATCCAAAAGTAGAAACATGCACAGCACTAAAACTACAAAAGAAGATTCATAGGTTCTAGATTGTTGAAAGAAACTTGAAATGTGGTTGCTCAGCGACTACATCTCTTAGAGAGCCAACTTTGGTTCGATTTTTTTGGGACAATTTTGGAATCGAGATTTTTTTGGAGCACAAAACCAAATTTCCACAATCAAATACAAAGGCCTTCAACTCAACCCAATTTGATCCCCAACATGTGCCGTTTTTAATGACCCTTTGACCGGTTTTTCGGTATTTTGAAGGCCAGATCCTTCACGGCCGCCAGGTGTACAGCAGATGGCTACATTGAGCAATCAGCCTTGGTGTCCAAAGTTCTTCCGTGCCTTGGTACCAACCTTTCAAGACCAGTTTAGTGTGGTCAAACTGTTCTTGAAAACACCAACACATATATCTTTGGTCGCGTTTTTTTTGGTTGATTTGCAATTTGGATAGATTCGTATTAAGAACACCATGAAAAGCCAAGGCAAAAGAATGAATCCATCAGTGTTTGGCTCTTTGTTTTCCTGCTCTTGTTGCTCGACTGCATTGTTGTGGCAGTTCCACCTTGGAGTTTTTTTTGAAGCCACTCGCCACCATCCGAAACCTCATGAAGGAAGCTATGTAGGTATTTTCTTTTTGGATGATTGTGACGATGTGAATCAAAAGGATTGAAACAGAAACTGCCACCGGCCACGTTTACATTCCGTGGGATTTTATTTTTCAGATGAGTTTGTTGGAAGGGGGAGGGGTAATGTCTTGTGGATGTTCCAGTCGACCCATTCTTGGCATAACAGGGTCGGGCAATGACATCAGGATCACTCTCCAAGGAGCCTAGACTTACAGATAGAAGATGAAAGCAACTGGAAGGGTTACAAGCCACACTTTGGAAGCTTGCGTGGACACAAAATCCTGTCGTCATCATCATCATCATCATCATCACCACCATCACCATCACCACCATCACCATCACCATTCTCCTTATCATTTTTCTATTGTTCAGACCGTTCAGACCCATGGCAACGATCCGCTTGAGATGCTTTGAGGATATGTTTGGCGAAGAACTCCGTCCACATTTTTCCCTCTTTTTCAATAAAGTGTCCTCCATAAGATAGAAAGGTATCATCATCCTACCAACATTCGCTTTGATTGTTCCAGGTTGGGCTTTGCAGTGAAGGTGGCTGTGCTTTGTCCCGGCATCTTCCGGTCCTATCCACACTTCCGCAGGCGGTCAGCGTCAATGTCTGACCATGAATGTTTTTTGAGCACTACTAATATGGACCATGGATGCTTTTCTTGTCGATTTTCAATGGAGATGCCACATACTGTAGATGTTTCCTTTGTCTGAGGTGCAATCATTTAATATTGAGATGGCCACACCACTGGTCAAGATTCAGTACATCTTCAGCTAGTCTCATGTTCACATGTTCATCAGTTATGCCTCGAAGTCATGTGTAGAAACCACTTTTGATGTGACACTGAGATATGTCAGTCAAATAGCCTTACATTTGCGTGACTCTTAAGACGAAGTCCGCTGTTGACTGTACCTATCATTTACCAGAGTGCCGAGGTCTGTTGAGATTCGTCGCAAGATGAGATACTGTAACTTAAGTAATTTGAGCGCCTTTCCAAGGGTGGGCTTGATCCTGGTGAATTATATATTTGCGCTGGGTTGAAACTATTTTACATAACGTTATAGAAAGGATTCTTTGCGCATTTTTCGTGATATCTTCATCTCCACCTATGGGTTGTTCGGTGGGAGTGCTGCAGGTATGACCCATCGCTGACGGAGGATTTGCGCCGCCTGGCTAAAGGGAAAACAAAAGGGTCGAGTTCAGATGGTCCCTCCCATGGTGGGGGGATGGGGATCCGATTGCCTCCTTATCAAACGGCATGGCCAAGAATGGGCTGATAATTTCCAACTGACATACATCCTAATCTGTTTATTGCCATTTAGAGAATCACACGGCTCAGAGCCATGGCGCTTATCTTTTTTGAGAATCTCAACAACTTCACAACACAATCATGTCCAGATATCCCTGGGGTGGGAGTTGTTTCATGTTGTTTCCATCTAAAACTGCTGTTTCAACCCCCCCTTGAGCCGATTTTAGACCATGGAACCAATGAGGGGGTTGGTGTGGCACAGGCATCTCTCCACATTCCTTCCCCCTTAGGTTTCATTGTGGTGTGCGTCACAAGCACCAATGACAACCGAGCTCTTGCGCTTCGAAGTTTGATAGGCCGCCTGGATGAACTCACGGCCAGGTGAATCGCAGTTGGCGTTGGAGAGGTGAAATCCTTCTAGTTGACTGATAGTTTTTTTAAAGCTACCTCACAGAGATCTTTTTGTTGAAGCCAGATGACTTTATGTGCAACAATTGACAAGATATTGTGTATAGATCTTTGGGAAATCCACATGTTACCAAATAATCAGTATAATCTTACGCTGCCATGGCCCTGAACTGTTTGCAGTTTGCGGGGGACCAGGTGCTGTTGGGGCCCTGCCGGCCCAGTGCAGTTGTCGCTATCATGTGGCTTACCTGGATGAAGGCATGGGGGATTCTTGTCTTGGCTCGGGATTCCAATTGAAGCTGAAAGATCTGCCAGGATGAACCCGGTCAGCTCTGCAAGGTGTTGATTCAATCTGTTTCTTAGAGTTGGAATGTTTAAGTGACACCGCAATAGCAACAACAACCTTCCATGTTGCCTACATGAATGTCAGGTCATCGTCCTGAGCACAAGGCGCTGTGGATGAAGTTTTGCCACATCTTGGCTGCAATCCCCTCAGGCGTGGTGATTCAAACTCGTTTCTGTGAGTTTGGTGGGTTGAAACTTGAAAGCTGGTGGTGTTGATGGGTGTCGAAAAAACATGGGGATTGCAGGAAGATCTTGGATTTGTCAATGACTACCTGTGTGTTGACAGGAAGTTTTCAGACTTACGAAGAGAACGTTCGCCAATTCTTCCATGTTTGGGTTGTTGCTTGGTTTGCAGACATTACAACTTGTTGAAATTCATGACCACCCGGCTACCCTCTGTATAGATACATGTATCCTCGCCTTTACACTTCAGTGGCTCGAGTAAAAAGGAGCGTACTTAACGGTTATACCAGTAGTCCTGGTATTCTATAGGTTATCAGCCGTAGGCTCTCAAAGTAGACCTATCGGTTATTCCTATTAGCTGCCATGGACCGTTTCAGACAGCGTGGTAGTGTTTCCGAATCTGAAGAAAGATCGCCTACAGAAGTCTATTCTTCCGATGATGAACTAATGAGAAACCCATCGGGAAATAGAACACCTCTTGATCCAGAAACTTTCATACAAGCTTTGCAAGATGCACCAACTCATAGCCTAGTGGGACTAGGTCAGTTCTCAGCACTGCTTGGACACAGCAGTCAAGCGTCTCGAGCATCCGGAAGCGTGAGGGACCAAAGCGTCAACAGATCCTCAGCACCATACGTTCGAAACGCGGGCCAAACGGCCTTGCCGGCTGCCAATTACAGTCCGACATCCGCAGCTCCATCGGTAGTGAATGCAGCCGCAGGAACCGCGAGTCAAACTGCAGTGCAGGGACAGAGCCAAATTAGTCACTTATCGCATGTGAGAAATGCATCAGCGACGGATCCTAGGGGAAATACACTGTATTTGCAACAAGTACTTCAGCAGATTCAACAGAATCCGATCCTAGAATCATTGAGAACCTAGCAGAAGTCCTTCACAAATCTAAGATTGAAACTCTGGAACAGGAAGTTCAAACTAGGTATTCCAATGAAACTAGAAGAGTTGAAGAAATCTACCATCAAGAAGCTGTTAGAAGTGTCGCTGCATATGAACAAGCAATTGCGCAGTCAGCAGTGCATGCCATCCAAAGTCAGGAACAGAGCAGCGAAGCAGTCGTGCAGAGAATGTGGGAGGAGCTCAGCCTA
>DF242506.1:0-35469 GCA_000507305.1 Breviolum minutum Mf 1.05b.01
TCAGTAAAAACCACTCATCTTGTCAATCTTGTCCCAGGGTTGTAGCAAATTGTAGCAAGTTACAGGTCCGTATTTGGTGGCCCTCATTCCCATTGCATCAAAACCTCGTTTCCCTCGTTTCCGTTCGCACCGGCCACTTCTCAAAGACATCCGGGTCCATTGGATCAAGCCTGGGGCCGACGAACGTCACATGTCGAGCATGTCGAGTCAAGTACTTCACGTTGAGGTGCAGCACTGGCTGGATCACTTTCAAAATTATAGAAACTCTGTGCTGTTGAAACTAGTGGAAAGACCGTCTTTGTGCATCTCTGATTTTCTAACCTTCATTCATGGGTGTCTTCTGCAATGGCAGTCATCCACACGACTAGCAAGGTGTTGATCTCTCAATATGACAGAGCGGCCAGGAACCATTCAGCAAACCTTCATCACCTTCAAAGGGATGAAGGTGTTCCCCATCCTCAGCCAACACAAAATGATGAAAGATGCCTCGAAAACCGATTGAGGAGTGGATTTTGACCCAGCGTGTGGCATGGGTGCTAGATTGTTCCGGTGTTTTGGAAGCCAAAAAAGCAACGATGCAAGCGCACTTCATGATACGTCTGATGCGAGTAGGATAGGATCTGGCTTGTGCTGCAGTTTTTTAGCCTAGCGATGGGCCTGGTGCCATGAAGAGTCTGATCTGTTGCTTCAAACGCAACATCACTGGAGCTGTCTTTGCAGCTATTCGCAGTGGAAGAGTTGAGTCATTGATGCTGCTCCACACGTCCTCCCCGGAGACATTGCTGGTAAGAAGAGCCGTTTTCGGATCATCCACGCTTTGCAACAGCAAGCAGAAACCCCAAGCATCTCCAGTGCGAGCGCTGTAATGCAGAGGGGTATCACCTAAGCTATCTAGGCTGGATGTAAAGCGAGCATCAAAGCTTGTGTATGAAAACGAATGCGAACAAACCTTTAAAACTAGCGAAGAAGTCTGAAGTTCCTCAAATCAATTGAACCTCTCCAAACGATTCCAAACGCAACGAATCACGTGAATCACCTCATTTTGAAGCCTGTATGCTAATCATGCTAGCATTGTACAACTCTTCAAGCCGGCTTTTGAGTGCTCTCCGTTTTTTTGCATCCGTGATTTTTCCAAGTTGCCATTGACATCTTGCGCTGTGGCATCAGCTCCAAAGTTCAACAAAATACGCATCAGCTCTCGTTGTTGTCGCTGTTGTCGCTCGGACGATCCGGCACCGTCGGGGCTGTTAATGGCACGGGTCAACAGCCGCGCAGCGATGTGTAAAGCTGTCTCGTATCGAGAGGGAGCTGCACCATACTCTGCGGGAAGAGTCGCTTCTCCTTCCAAGAAATCCAGGAAAACATAACAAAACATGTCTTGGCTTTAGAGTAACTTGAGTAACTTCAAATTTCTGCACACCACTAAACTCTACGAAGCCATTGCTATGATTTATAGATCATTTTTTGTTTTTGAGGCTGCGTATTGAGGAATGTGGCATTGATTGCATGGGTTCAAAGCTCCTGTCAAGACATTGGGGTCAACTCCATGTTCCAACAAGCATCGCAAGCACTCGGGCTGTCCAAAGCCAACAGCTTTGTGAACTGGTGTCAATCCAGCTACATCGTAGGTGGGCACTTTGATAGCCTTGTGTTCAAGAAGCCTCAGGGGTGGAACCAATAAAGCATTGTATATCATGGCAGTATGGGCTGTACTGCCTGTACTGATTCTTCCCAGTCCCTGCTGCTAGTGAAGGATGTGAGCATGTTGCAGAATTGATACTTCAGTATTGCATTTCAGGCTGTTGATGCTTATCGGACTTATAGTGAAATCATGAGTTTCAGTTGCTGCGCCCTGACTCATGGAAAACCGCTAGAAGATCCAGAATCGAGAATTGTGGAAAAACCAGTCAGCACTACTTTTTTTCTGACCGAAACTTGGTCCAGGGAGCTTTTGAAGTACGTGGGCATGGCCAGCTGAAGATGCCATTGCAACACAGGAAGCTCCGGTGCGATCGCAAATATTGGGATCGGCTCCAGCTTTCAGCAAAGCTGAAACCAACGGCAGTGCTCCAGACGCACAAGCCATGTGTAGAGCTGTCTGACCTACAGCGTCATAGGAAGATTTGCAAAGGTCAGTTTGCTCAGACGAGTCGACGACCCACCCACCCAACGGGATGCCTAAAGATGTGAGTGGCGCATCCACATCATCCAGATTTCCCAGCACTGTCGTCACATCGCCCAGCTGAATGCTTCGCACCAATGCGGCACGTTGCTCCAGGCGTAATTTCTCCTGTCTCTAATGTAGCTGGAAACTAGGAATTGGGGAGCGTGACATATCGGTCAGAATCTGAAGTTTTTTGATTCCGAGTCTGATATTCTCAGCAAGCTGCCTCCTCCAACTCAGACTCACAGCGCAGCCTGGCCGGAATGTCGTCGATGTCATCACCGGGCAGTCCAAACAATTCCAAACAGCACACGAAAAAGCGTCATGAAGAAATGACGATTACATGCCCTGCACCTGTGCCTTGTAGCACTGAAAGTGACTCCAGCCAAGAGAAGGGGCCGCACCTCTGCAAACTGAATTTCTTCCACCCAATGGTTGAAAATCTTTAAACTCATAAACTCATTAGGCACTTAACCATAGTTGATACAATCCAGAAGTGGCTATCTCTCTCTCTCTATTCTTCCACAAGGACCTCACGAACCTAGGCAATCTTACGCATATATAGCTTTGAAATATATGGGTCCATTTGTGGGGTCAACAGCCTTGAGCCATGGCCACATGATGCTATGACAAGGGATCCAGTATGAGCATGATCCTCTGGTACTGCACTTGCTCACTGACAAGAAACCCGTCCAGCCTGCTGGGAACGCAACAATCGACTGGCCAATCGTTTCATTGAGAGTGAGGAGACACCGCAGCCGTCTCACCCCAGTCCAACCAGCACGGCATGTCTAGAGTGGCATCAAATTTAAATGCATTGCTTTCACTTAGATGGTAGCAGCTGCTGCAATGTCATAACTGCAGGAAAGAAACGATGACCTACCCACTCAACCAGCAACAGTTTTACATGTTAAAGATCGATTGAGCATGATACGAATCACAGCTCAGGTGTCTGACTCTGGCCCTTCAATGCTGGCATTATCTTTTTTAGGCACTTGTCACAGTTGTTCCTTGCCATTGCTTGTGGTGCGTTGTCCGTCTGTGTCCCTGGCTAAAAGCCGATAGAAGCTGTTTCTTAAAAACGATTTTGACCAGAACGCTTGCATTTCACCCCACGCACTCTTTAGTAAGGTTCTTAAAAGAGAAAATTCATATGGCCAATCATTCAGACTCATGAAATCGTCGGATCAACTCAGCAAAGGCAAACACCCTTTCTTTTGCATGTTGCAAACCTGCTTCCCACGGATAAAGTAGGCATCCCGGCAGATGGCGCGAAGCATACGAACATCTTTCTCCCTCGGCTTGGGCTCTGTGAAAAAATTAAGCTCAAATAGGATACAAACCTAGGACTAATGTGACACAAGAAGACAACATGTCAACTTCAGAAATGTTCAAAGCATGTCAAAGCTTCAAAATGTGGTGTCAGTTGTTTCTCGCACTCCTTGCCCCCTCTTTTGGTCGCTTCTTCTTACCACCCCACCAGTCCCCCACTGGGCTGCCTTGAATTTGCGAGAGCCAAGCCTTTTGCTTCGGTGATTGGCTTGTGGCTAGATGTCATTTAAATCGTGGCCAAAAAAATCAAAAAAAACGCAGGACACAAAACAAAGCCTTGCTACATTTACGACTCTTTAGGGAGCCCGCATGAGCACCGCCATTGTCGTAGTGAAGACGGGTGATGGCACCCTTTGGAGACATGAAGATCTTGGTTAAATCCCAGTCCTGGAGTGGCACAGCTATGCAAAGGTTCACATGAGCCGTGTTTCATTTAGGAATGAATGAGAAAACATAAGAAAACATGGCAAAAAGTACAGCTTTTTTTTTAGCACGCATAAAAAAACCTTCCAGACCTTTCCAGTGTTGCAGCTTGCCAGCCTCGTTCTCCAGCTTTTGCGTCTGCTCTTCCTTGTCTGGCCTTGGTGATTCCATGAATTCCATGTTCCATTGCAATCCGTTTTGCCCTTCTCTGGCCATCCATTCTTCCGAATCTTGTGAATCATATGACTATCTTTCCACACTTTCTCAAGGATTTTGAGCCTCCTGACGGCTGGTAGCTCCCTCTTGCCGTTAACCCTTCCAAAAGAGACTGGCCAGCAGCTGCAAAGCGGGATTAACATGAAACGTGGCAAAAAGGCAGCTTCAAAGATGGCAAGTTGTCTGCAAACACCAGGCTAGATGTTTGTGGCTTCTTAGAGTCTTTATTGCCTACGCGAAACTCAACTAGACTAAATCTAACAAGCTCAGTGGAATGGCCACGCATGCCTACGCGACCCTATGTAAATACCATACATTTGGCTACACATGTATTGCCCCAGTTCTCTTTTCTTCATGTCCCCCAAAAAAAGATGTAACTCACATGTAGATGGCGCAACTTCCCACATCAATTTTTAAGATCGGAGGGCACCTCCCGCAAAGCCTCTGACTCTCGAATCAAAAGTGAGTTCAGATCCTGTCAAACGAAGGTAGGGGTTCTCACTACAACATGAGACAATAATAGGTCGACATGGTCACCCATGCGCAAAAAGCAAAATAAATACTTTGGTTGGCTGAAAACATCAGTGAGACATGAACAAGATGTCAACCACATGGTTGATGGTTGACACTGAAGTTTCAAAATCCGAAAGCCTCGATGCTCCCCTGCATGGAATCTGCTGGACTTCTAGCACCGTCTGGCAGGACATAGCCACGAAGCCATGGCAATTGTGCAAAAGCTGGCCATCCGTTAAGGTAGAGCCTTGCATTTGTCACATGCAGCTAGCAAACTTGGTATGCTGAGGCTGACTGCAAGAGAAAAAATCAACAGAATTTCTTAAAGAATCGTAAAGCGACAAAATCGAACACGTTTTCTTCTTCTGAAACTTTTACCGGAAGACCGTGGACATTGCGCAGCATTTTGCTCCTCACAGTCCGGATCTTTCTTTTCCAACTCCTGCATGTAGTCAATATACTCTTGCACCGTGGTTTCATACACCGGAGCTTCCCATAAACATTCCTGACCTGAGCGGACAAATGTGCCAACTTGAAGCCGTGGAACAACCAATAAACTTTCCACGACTCCGCTCAAAATCAAATGTGACAAAGCATGAAATACATTGAAATACCGCAATGATATGACAATGATAGTCATGACAGCAGCAGCCAAGCAACGAGTAAAGACTGGTCCGAGCCATTTTAAGAGCTGCCGTTTTTGGCCCAGGTGGTCTTTGAACCATTGAAGGTTCCATAGGCCATGCGCTCTCCATTCACGTTGCACGTCCTTAGTTGAAAATGTTGAAGAGTTCAACCATGGACACGGAAGATGAGATCTGAAAGGTAGATGTTCTGGAATGCTAGAAGCAAACACATGACATACATGGCACTTCAGAGGGTCATTTTCACCAAATCAACAGGTCAGACTTTGCAAAATTGAATGCTAAAATGTCAAACCCGAAAAAAGTGCAATGGTTGCAGCATGTTAGAGCTCCAAATCTCCAGAATTTGCATCACAGCATCTGTAATGATAAATGGCTCATCGGCCGTTCCAACGTCAAAATTCTTCAGGTCGTGACTGCTGCGCCGCGCAACGGACCGAGCCTTTTCCAAAAGGACCTAAAATCCACGATTCGTTGTGATAGCCATGATGCAAAGGGTCCGGTTCCACTTGGAGCTATGATGATATGTGTATATTGTATATATATTTATAAATAATGATCGATGTATATCCGCCGACCCCTCGTTGTCACAGGGGGATGGTGTTCGGGGAAAGTGCGTCGCACTTTGCCATGTGCAAAGGCAATCTTCTCTAAAGGCGACGTCCGCCCCTCAGGTGGCTTTTCGACGCTGTCTCTGCGGCCAAACGTCGGGTGGCCTGGGCCCGAATCCTGCTAGTGTTGAGGCAAAATCTGGCATTCTGTTCTTTTTTGTTCTCATTTTGATCTTTTATTTTGTTTTCAAAGATGTTTTCTGGCATGTCATCACTATAAGAATGCTTTAACCAAGACCGCCTCCCAACAAAGGTGTTGTAAAAAATTCTTTCAATTTCTCGCGGGGAGAAGTAATCCATGGACAATAAGTCCAGCAAGGTGCTGTAAAAGTATCTTGCAAGTAAATAATTGTCATCATGATTGTGCTGGGTGCTGAACTTCAGCGCCAGCAATGGGGTTGCCACTTACCATCAGAATTGAGCTAGGTGCTGAAAAGTGTCGATTCCACTTTAAGCAATATGATGCAATAACGATTCATTATATCATGATGCAACATGTCAATCTGAGACATGCCGTCTTGCAAAGCAGCGCAAATTATGCTGAACTTATGCAACATCCACGAACATTCACGGAGTGCAGCAAAAGGAACACAAAAGGCTCAGAACAACTTGTCAAACAAGACATCCACCACAAACAGCATTAACACACATCCATGGCACTGGCGTCCGGCCCTTTGCAGTTTGAGTGCAGAAGTTCAAGTAATAGAGCGGTGGAGCTAACAGCCTTGGCAGAAATTTTTGCCGGAACTTGATGAGTCAAAAGCTGCAGCAATTTGACCTCATCCGATATATTTGGGAAATCAGGTTTCAAAAACCTCCAGAGACAAGTCGGTGCTCCATCAATCAAAACACATGAAACATCATGACAACACAATTGAAAGTCTCAAACGTCCTCTCAAACGTCCACACGAGTGACTCCACTCGGGCCAACCACCATGGATGACAAACAGCGTCTCCGTTGGCAGAAAATGCCGCAGGTGCCAATCTCTCGCAAAGCTCTTTGGCGCATTGAATGCCATCCGCTTCCAAGATGTGAACTTCAAAGATCAATTCACAGTCTGCAGGCACGATACCTGAACTCACTCGATATCTTAAGGTCATCCTTTGTAATGTATTGCGATATAAGTCCAAAGCAGTCTTTGACAATGCCAAGGGCAAATGAAGATATTGAGGGAGCCAAGAAGCGGGGAATGCCTTTTTTGCCATAGGCTAGTTCCGATGGAATTCTGATCTCTGCTATGGAGCCCAATGTGAGCTCCTGAATTTTGAAGTGCTCATCTAATCATGATCGGTTCTTAGGTCATATCAGTTCTCCCTCTCTCTTTCCAGCGCTCTCAATCCATGTCCCTATGTTTCAAGCCCACATCTCTGAAATCCAGTAGGTTTCCCTGCTTCTCACTGCCATGTACTGCCCCAATGCAAAGGCAATCAAAGAGAATTCGTATGCAAATCAAACAAAATGAGAACGAGTGATCTTAATCTCAACTGATCTCCTGCAAGGCAAGATCCATTCCAGGTATTACGGCACCCTTCTGGAGTTGCATTTCCATGGGACTTCCGCCTTTGCCTTCGGTACTTTCAAAGATGCAACCATTGGGCAGTCGCCCGACCAAGTGTGCAGTCACCGACCTGATGAAAGTGAAGGATGTGGAAATATGTGGAATGATTTGGATCAGATTCTCATGTGACCTGTGGAAATCTTGCACTGCACCTCTGTGGAAAATGTTTTCCATCACCATCACGCAGTAGTGACCTTTGTCGGGTAAGCAGTCCATCAGACCAAACGGGAGCATGGTGGGATTGGCTAATTGTCGTCAAGGAACACCTGCACACCTGTTGGCAAGGTCCAAGTTCTCACCGGCTCGGGCGCTGAGGCGCGTGAAATACGCAACGCCATTTTTGGCCACAATTTTTTAGTACATCTCGGGCTGAAATTGGCTGAAATGATGAAAAGAACTGAAGAATTGGCTCAACCTGCCTCGGCGAATTGGTGGACAGCGGTTGTCTTCTGTCATCTTTGCAGTCGTGTGACATTCAGAACTTTTCAGTGGACTGTGCTTGGGATTTCTGGTCGCTTTGAGCTTGTATTGCTATCACGCACCTGTTCAATTCACGTCCAGACTCACATCAATCTTATGCATGTCTGTAACAAGAACAATCTGGAAAGATACGGACGGCGAGTTGGTCGCCACGTTTCACCTCTTTTTCTTGAACTTAATGCGGAGATCTGCCAGGCTGAGAACGTCAGGCAGTCAGGCACTGTACATTTCCGGCTGCCGCGGTCCCCCAGGCGATGATCCGACCATCAAGGCCATGCCATCCACATCGGGCAAAATTCACTCAGAATGACAACATGAATCAAGTTTATATCAATATACTAATTGACTATATATAATACATTTTGCAACCTGTCTTGTAACACTAGCTCATTTTCAAAAGCGGGATAGCCTGCATAGCCTCTCAGTTCGAGTGACACGTCCTGTCTGATTAAAAATGGTGCAACGAAGACGAGGCCTCAAACCAGATCGGCCCCGGTGACAAGGAGCTGTCTTGGTAGGAAGCGTGACGATTTTGCATCAATCTTTCTGCCTAACGTTGACATCTGGAATCAGAAAGTCACTTCCCTTCGAAAAGCTGCAACATAACGCAAAATCATCCGCTAGACTTGTCCCACAGGCATTCATACTTATTTGAAGCCTAAACATCTTGACTGGCATATGAGATGCTGGAATTTGCCGGGGAAGGAGTCTTCGCTACCGGTGCAATGCCCACCATCAGAGTTGATTTCACCAACTGTGATAGCTTGGCAGAAGCGGGCAGTTGCCCATTCGTCCCTATGCTGAAAGCTGTGAACGTAGGGTGAACTCCACATGTTCAAGCTAACAGCGATGGACGGTGCTTCATTTTTCGACCGTCTCAAATCCGTAGAGGCGTGCTATTGCACTATTAGACAGTGTCTCAAGTTTGATTTGCGACACTGTGCTCAACATAACGGCTTTTGATTGTGTTATATTATCACTTGCTCTACCGGGCCGGTTGCAAAACACCCAAGATCCATGTAAAAGGCAAAAGTCCACAGAAAAAGCTCTTGTCAAGGAATGAAACTGTTCATTACCAAAACAACATCCAACACCTGACCAGTCTCAAGGCAACTTCTATTTACAATTTACATCAATTTACACCATTGACTTCTATGCAACCAATCCGATAGGAAAACCCAAGCGCTGCTGCTTTGCAGTTTAAGCACCTCATTGCCGACCATGGCATCCAGCCGGTGAAGGGTGAAGCATGGTGAAGCTATGCCACCGGATGACATGGATGAAATATGATGACGTCTCATCTGTAAACAGGCATGATATGCTGGCATACTTAGGGAAATGTGCAGAGTACTTGCGGATTCTATGTGCAAATCATTGAGATGAAAAATTCAACAAATAAATACAACAAGAATCATGTGATAAACGATGTGCCTGTTGGATTGTGGGATGACCATGGCCGGCTTGACCAAAATTCAAAAACGGGGTGTGGAAGGCAATCTCGGCCACGAGATTCTGCAAAGAGCCTGTCTGACATTGGAGCCAAGGTTGGTTTTGACGATAAGACTTCCAACAGGAAACAACCAGAAGATGATGTAACATGGACAAACTAGAACAAATTGAGTATCAACGCGTATCAGTTATCGACAGATTTCAGGTAGTGCACCTGCAAGCAATCTATCACATCATGAGGCTGCTTCCTCAAGGAGAAGCTCAAGGTGCTTTGGCAAGAAAAACGTGTCACGTCAGGGCTGGTATGGTCTATGATGGTCTATGGCGTGGTCCATAAAATCCATGCCAATTGTCTTTTGTCGACATCCTTGGGCATCCTGGGGTGCCGGACTAATTGTTTGGGATTCAAACTCCAAATCCTTTCATCTGCATCGAAATGCACCAAGACCTTGGGAATGTCCAACAAAACGATCCGCAACTGATCTAAAGAAATCTAAGGAAGAAGAAACCAACCTCCAGAGACTCCTTGTCAATTAGTTCCAAAGTTTTGCAACGTCAAAAACATCTACGAAATAATGCATGCTGCACCTTGCCATTGGAGTGACCAGGTCCGATCTGAGCAAGGCGATGACATTGAAATCGGTGATTTTGCTGGTAGTGCTAAGAGGGAAAACATCATGACAACACGTATGAAAACCTACGAAATCAACACAAATAAACATGCTTATCTTATATATTTTATAGGCTGGTCGCAGGCCCTCACAAGCAGGGCAAAACAAAGCAAAAGCGAGCTGAACAGGAGACGTCGGAAGTCTTGAAACCACAAAAAAAACGTAGCGGCTTTATTAACCGCAGCTCTTCGATACTGAGATTGCTGAGATCGCTACAACTGTTCCTTCTTCTTTTTCTGCTATTGCAAGCCTGGTCTCCTTGGATGTGGCAGGGGCATATGCTTTAATATGATTTTACATGTAGGACTGTAGTGTCTTAGCCGGCTTAGCCTACCATGACGGCCAAGACACGTCAAAGGAGCGAGCGCCGAAAATTTGACTGAGACTTCGAACCTCAGCGCTTGCGGCTTGCGGGTATCAAGGCATACAAATCACGATACTTTCCAAACACATTGGCACGGCAAGATCCAGCCACCTGTCACTGAAAACGAGCAGTGACGCAATGAGAAGAGCACAAAAAACAGAAAAATCAAACATCTATTTTAATGCAAACCGAGCTTTTCTGGCCTCAGCCTGTGATTGTCACCTACGATCCTAGTAACGTCTACTTGCCTTTGCCAAACAAAACAAGAGCCTTCACAAATTTCTTCTACCAGTTGCATAAAATCCAGTCCCATAAAGCAAGATTCTTTTGATCTTATGAAGTCTCTGCCAAAATAAACATCAAGAAAAATGAGGTATGGTGCTCCTACTCTCCCCATAACCGTATCATCCGTTCCAACAGCCCTGGTTTGGATTATCCAAGACTTGGTAGCATCATGGTAGCATCCTGCAGTCGAGGTGCCCGATCACCACGAGCAAAACCGTGAATTTTCTCCTGCATGGCATCACTGTAGACCTGGAGGCTTTCCGTGCTTCCGGGCCACGGCTAGTGTCATCCCCGCCCCTTTGTGGCCCTCGGAAAAACATCATGGACTGCTTACATCTCCTTTCACAATCTTCTCATCACTTCTCATCTTTCACGACTTTTTGTAGAAAAAAAACTTCTAACATGGCTTTTTCGATTGGTTGCCACCCCAAAACAAGGAGATTGCCCATGCCTCCGTCTTGCAAATCAGGCAAGGCCAAATGCTCCAATCGCCAATGCAATTGTCGAAACCTTGTGTGGGATCTCTTGGTGCAGTTCCAACTGGCCGGGATCAATGCAAATTGACACCATCTCCATATATCTCAAGTTTTCCCAGGGCTCAAACGCACCGCAATCTTCCCTTTGACTGCGGAGGGGCCAATCACCTCGAACGCTCAGAATTTCTTTCAAGGAATGAAGCCCAATCAAACTACAGCCCTTCTGAAGTTTTGAAACATTTGAAAGCACTAAGAACTTCTTAACTTCTAAGAACTACCTTGTTGGAAGTCGTTTGGAACCTCTTTGGTCAGAATTCCATGGATGATCAACAACAATCAATAACATATATCCATGAGCTAGGGATCCAACGGTGCCCTCATCACCAAGCCACAACTCCTTCGATCGCTCCATCCAAAACGGTGGAAGTCAATTTTTCAATGACGTGGTCTCAGCATGATGCTTAGTGACCAGGACCATAGCATTGATTTGGCCATACACTGTGCGCGCATTGTACCCAAGATCCCTCTGAAGTCTTGAGCACTCAAATCATTTCACGCCGCGCTCTGCATGCCATTGTCGGAGATTCGGACAAGTGAAACTACTAACAATAAGCATCTTTCCATATCTTTCCATAAGCCTTAAGATTTGAAACGGACAAGCAAGAGAACCAGGAGAACTGAATTTGATTCCACATCATTCCAGGAAAAACAACACTTACGAATCTCTGACTCGGGGCAAACATCGGCTTGCTGCAGGACTTGGCTTAGCCAAACCCAACTCAAACTGTGGCTGATCTGATCTGCCTAAGCGTTCCCTTTAGGGAAGTCGAATTTCATGCTAAACTTCGCCTTTCTACAACCAAATGATGTACCACTGGCAGGGAATGTGAATTTGACGAAGTGGAGTGGAATTTGTGTCTTTGATTTCGAAATGTCTTCTATTTCCTGTCAAACCACGACTCTAAGTTCACTTCAACAGCTACTCATTGCTCCGCAGCACTGATCTGAGAAGGCTCACGGAGGGGCACAGGGGAACTTATGAAACAACCGGAAGCAATCATGCAACAATACCATGTGAAAAGCAGAGTGGTAAGACTGGATTGTGGCTGTCCTTCAACACCTACCTTGCCTATAGGATGCATCAACACATTACAGGACACTGTCACAACGGAAGGCGTTGCAAATCTTGTTGCTAATGCTAGGCCCTGGTCCTTGTCGGTCTAGACTATGAAGGGCAATTGCCTTTTCTGAACCTCAGAAAACACGAGAAATGCTCTTGGCCGGCCGCTTGTCATATATTTATAAATGATACCCACATATCCGAAGGGTAAAGATTCCAACCCGGTGATCTTGAAGAATCGAAAGGGTTCCAAATAGCTCCTCACTAGGAGAAAATACATCATCCAATTAGCTCAGATCCACCAATATTCACGGCATTGAACCAAGTTTCTGGCAAAATGTGGAAGTGGCACAGAGGGCACTGATTTTCTTTAACAAAACTGCCAGTGAACTGGTGCAATGCGTATGCCGCAATGCCATTCTCTAGTTTTGTCATGTCACACTGTCGTGCGACTCAAGTATCAGCATGGGCCACAGCCGGAGCTGATACTAGTTGGAAACAAGCATTAGAAACAGTACTTCTTTGCGGCTGCAACAGTGACGTGATGTCTGCAGGGTTCCCATGGTTTCCCATCCTCCAGACCACGTAACGGGCTTTCTGGCTCGGATGATGGATGTCTTGATTGGCATCTTTGGAGTCTCAGCCGCAGGTCCCAATGGCATCCTCAGTGACCACGGCGCCGAAATATCCACTTTTAAATGGCCTGAACACCAAAAAACATCCAAAAACTGTAAGTTAAAAACACACATTTTTTCACCACTTCCCAAATCCTGCAAAAAAATGGCGAAAAGCTCTGCCGCCGCGTCGCAGTATGGCGCTTCGCACCGGCGCCAAGCCACTGGGCCGCCAGCGCGGCACCGCGCGGTGCGAGTCGCTGGAGGAACGGCAGGGCAAGCGCGTCACCGAGGAGCGAGTGATGCCGTTGGCCGCGAAGTACCTGAGTTGCAATTCTTGCAGTGCGTTTTGTTGCTGTACACTGTATACAATGAGCTGGCCATAGTGTCTTTCTTGTTGCTTAGGTATCCTTGCACCAATGAGATGCTCAGAAAGGCGTTCTGATTCTATTTAAACAAAATCTCACTGGTATAGTTGCATTCCAAGAGTGAAGTTGTCCTGATGAACTTACTAATGCTTACTGAAATCATGTGAAATCGCTGGAAATCTCAGACAAGATGCTCCAGTAAATCACGACGCACCGCTTCTGATTGCGGTGGATGACACATGCCCCCGTGGATCGGAGCGATTTGATACGCTCTGACTCCATCCTGTTTCTTCGGCGCTGCCAGCCATGACCTCCGGATGCTTGCAGACAGAGATGCCTCACTGCTTGGCCTGGAATAGCCATTGGCCACATTGAAGGCTTCAAACTTCGATGCCTCAGCTGACCGTGAACCCTTGGTGAACCGTGAGATGTGGACCTTTTGTGAACCTTTGTCTTGCTCGATGCAAGCAAGGTACCATGGCAGTGCCTCAACTTCTTGCCTTTCCAGGATTCGCTGCGCAAAGCAAAACCGACATCCCCCCTGAACGGCGTCGCGGGAGTCCCCGCTCTTTCGCCCTACACTGTTGAGCCGAGAAGTGTTGTTCGGCAGATTCCAGAAGGCCATTGCAAACGTGATGAGTTTCTGCCCAACACAGCGTCAAGATGCACAGATGCACCCTCTCCGAACCAATGCGCCCCTGAACTGTCCTGATGCTGCTGTGCCATTTGTGGCTTCAACAACGTCACTAAGGAACGAACCTGCAGGGAGATTTGAAACCGTTTGAAACAATCTGCAGATCCAAACTGCCCAAAATCACTGACTATCTGAGTCCCGCGCTCGAGCACCCCAGCTAAATCCATAGATTCCAGCAGCTCGCGCTGCTCCGAACTGTGCAGGCTGACCTGATGCATATCAAAGAGGAAAAGGCGGGTGGAATCATCAACTATCTTATATTATTTGGAATTGTTGAAAGAAAGTGCATTGATGCCCTTTGGACATGTTCTTCAAAAACTCTGTCAATATGCCTATCAATAATAGTGGAAATGGAGGGTATTGAATCTGTAGCCACAGGAGCAAAATGCACCAGGCAGAAATACATGAAACACACGCAAAGACACAATACATCATAATCTTGAGAGTTTTGCTGAGCTGTGCAGGCGAAAGCCACCTGCCATGCAAATGTTGAGTTGACACACAGCAGAGCAAAGATCCATAAATATTCCAAGCAATCAAATGTCATCAAGCCAATTAGGACTGCCTTAAACATTTTTTAGGTTTTGAGACTGACAATTTACACTGAAGGAATACTGAGGGTGTATGGTTATCTGAAGGCGAGGTTCCTCTCAATCAGCATTTATGTGACGAGGTCAAATGTTAGCACATGTTAGCACAATAATTTCACCACACAGGGTAAGAATGGTAAGATGGGCAATTGCACGATACATACGATACACATTGCATACCCCAACAATTCATGGCAGGCTGACCAGTTGACTCCCTTGGGGAATTGCACCTCGGCCGCATGGGTAAGTTGCCATGACTTTTGTTCAATTTATGAAAGTCAATGATCACATTCTTAAATTCTTAACTCACATCAATCATTTCAACTAAACAGAGGAAACAGTTGCAAAATTGATCAAAATTGTCCATCTGCATGGACTGAAACCTCAAAGTGTTAGCTTAACTCAGTGCCCGCACCAGGAGTCGCAAGTCTACTTCTCCACCGAGCCGGCGTTCTACCTCGCCACCATTTCACAAGACATCCAATAGGAAAACATTAGCAAACCAACCAAAAATACAAAGATAAACAAAAACAACAGGAACATGCATCATATGCATCCTACAATCCACTAGACTAGTAGTATCGATTTATTGATTTCTTGTTTGTTCTACTGGATCATGCTGGTGTGGTCAGAATCGAAAAATCAGCGAAGCCATTTCGGTTGGGTTCCCTCACTGCCCCGACGATGTTGCCCTCTTGCCCAAGCTCCATCATCAGTCTGGCGTCGAAACATGTGTGTATGGTCAAAAATTGGGAAGTCGTGCATGTCATGTTGGCACCGACCTGGGCCATCCAGGAAAACGAGAAAAACAACGGGGCACAAAAAACATGGCAACGTGACGATCAAACATGATACAAATTACAAGGACAGTTTTTGGTGCAGGTACCTTTCACCCATCCCATGCTATTTCCCAGTGCCCGCAGTCAAACCGTGCAAGAGCAAATAAAACTCGCCAGAGTGGACGACTGGTTCTGCGATTCTCTGGAAATCAATGTCACCTGACACGTGAAACTTTTGTGAGGCCCTTGTCCTGCGTTGTTTCATATGCTGAGACGCCCAGACATCTCAACGATGCAGCTAAAACATGCAAGTTTGACAGCTCGTTCTCCCACGGTGAAACCGCCCGGCAGCGTTCGCTGTGGCAAGGGTGGCACCTCAACTCGTTTGATGTTGAGCTAAGGAAACAAATCAAGGGTGCCCCAGAAGTGCGGGAATTCTCTGAATTCTTCCAGAAGGAATTCTTCGGCAACATAAATTAATAAAGTGATCCTCCGACATTCATTTTACAAAGCGATCGAAGTCGTAAAAGTGGCCTTCTGGGATTCTGCATCGCTTTCTGCCGGCTTCTCTAAGACCTCACGTCGAGGCAAGTTTGGGTGAAATTTTGAAACCTTCGAAAAACGAAAACTGCAGACTTGGACAAATTTACACCCTAGACTGCACGCAAAACTAGGGTGCCAAAAGAACACAAGGCAACACAAGGCATCATGCCAAAGCCGCCTTCTTTGACAAATGATTCTTAGGTGAAGTGTCCTCAGACGTGGAATCAGAACATTGCATCGGAGGCAGAATGTGCCTGCGAGCTGGGAAAATATTGAACTTTCACATATACATACATATACATGTGCTGGCTGCTGGCTCATGTTTCTGGATTGTTCAAAATCAAATGCATCTCAGTGGCTATGACGTCCAGTTTGGTTTCTGCAAAGCCCTGGCACCACGTTCAGGCGTGTGCTTCCAGTCTATGCGTTTTGTCTGAACTGAGTACAGATTGCTGAAAGCAAAGTGGTGCGGCCCACGCAATTCATCGAAATTCGCTATTTTGCTCCGGGCGTATTTTTGTGCAAAAGCTCACTGGGTGGTGTTGCTTTCAACACGAAGATCTGCAAAATTTGAGCAACTCAGTGCAACTCATTGTAACTCGGATTCCTATTTCCTTTTATTCCCTTGACAGTGCAATTTGCACGGCATGGGGTTTCCATGGAACCCTTGGAATCTCGGCAACTCGAGCGATCTCTAGGATATCCTAGGATGCTCGAGGAGTCGAGTTGGAGTCGACTAGGCATTGTTCAGGAAGAAGTAAGCTGCGATCGCCAAGCCCAAGACCACGACGGCAGGGACAAATGCTCCGAGCCCACCTGCACCACCAGCTTTGGCTGCCTGAAAATGCAAAATGCAAAGAACTTCCGCTAATTTTAGCATATCTTCAATGAATTTGATCTGATTTGCTGGTTTCACATGTACCCCTAAGCTGTGCCAACATGCAATTTGTGTCAATAGTACTGAAGAAGGGTTTCTGTTCACGTGCCTCTGAGTGCTTTGGAATTCGCTTTGTTTTTAACTCTTCCTCCTCCTCAGCAGCACCCTCCATGTAGCCAATCACCAGCCTGAAATTGCAACGACCAAGAGTGCAACTGGAACTTTCCAGACAGAAAATTTTGTTGACGACCTCATTGTCTTACTTTTGACATGTTTCAAATGTGTTTTGAGTTTGATACTTTTCATCTAAGGCACTTGTTGGCCCATTCACGGGCACTGTCGCTGTGAGAGATATCTTCGAAATCCTGGGTGCCGTCCTGGAACGCACACCAGCAGGTAAAAATCCGAAGTTCCCATGTCTCGCTTTAGATACTAAAGTTAAAACATATCTTATCTTTTGATCTTAATTCTACTTAATTCCTTGCTCAGTGTCTGTGGAAAGAACTCTGAACCGCAAGTCTCTCCCTCTGACCTGCGGAGATCTGCGGAGCAGTGAAAGTGATTACACAGCTTCTGCCTCCCATCTTGCTGAACCCTGTCACACGATTCACACGCAACTGCTGTTCGATGGCTCCTTTCCAGCCAATGCGGTGACCACGTCGGGGCCACCAGGATGTTCATCAAGGAACTCCTAACGTGAAGACAGGCGCAAGAAAGCGAAGCGTGTGAACTTTCATTGGTATTCATGGGTAATTCAATAAGTAAATAACATTTTGTCATAGTCGGTCCGTGGTCAGCACAAGCACACGAAACATGCCAAAACAGTCCACCAAGACTATTAAATACTTGAATGAAAGAACGGGTGGATGATAAACGCGCGGTATTCAGCTCCTTGTTCAGATCAAGGACAAGTCCATGACAAGCCATCCACGCATTGGCGTCTGTGTTGTGCTTGGCCAACTCATCCTAGGACCAAACTGGCTCAAACCGTGGAAACCTGATCCTTTTTTCAAAGCCGTTCAAGGCCTTCTATGAAAAACTTATCGAAACTTTCAGCCAACAACAGGCTCCTTTGATTCTCAGTTGAATGATGGTTGAATGTTGTTGATTTCACATTATCAACCTTTACTAAAGTCTTATACTGAAGTCCTGCTTTCATGTTAAATCCGAGTCTCTTGAGTGATCTTGCGCCTTGGCTTCGCGTCGGCCATTGCTCTAATCCACAATGGAGTTCTTTGGCTTCACACGTTCACTCGCAATTTGCAGAGCTCAAAATGACGGCATAGCAAGCACAACTCACGCAAACACATTTTCAAAAGCATCAGAAGCATGCCGTATCTGCATAAGTCTCTGGATCAGTAGACGTGGGCTGTGGAATCATCAGTGATCTGTCACACCTTTTAGATCAAAACAAGATGGGTTGACCTGTCTAACACTTGGCTCTTTCTCTTTCCTGGGTAGGACAGTGTGGCACGGAACATTTCAACTGGTGCTCATATTCTTGGCACAGACAACCTCATCAATTGTACTGCCTCTCCACATTAGAAAGGTATCTTGACACTTGTTTGCAATGTCTTGCCCTTGTCAAGTTCTCAAACCCATGTCTAAAATGGGTAAGATTTGGAAGAATCGAGTCTTAGACAAATACGTCATGTATTCAAATGTATTTATGTCTTAGAATGAACATCTTTAAACAAAACAGACTTCATGGCAACTGACAGTGGCAAATGATCAAATGGCCAAATCAAATCCTCTTATTTTGTGCTGAAAGACTTAAAACGCGGAGAAATTTAACGGCTCGGCTTGGGGGCTTGGCAGCTTGCCACCCAGGTTGGCTGTGCTGGCTCGAGTGAGCTTCGCGCGTCTAGCCGGCCTGGACTCCAAAAGATCTGAGTAAAGCTGTGAATCGTTGCTCGTTGCGAAAGGTCAAAATGAGTTGCTTCAAAAATCATGAGAAACAAGCAAATTTATGCAACATTCACATATTCATTAACATTTCATGGGCAAAGCATTGCCAAGTCATTGAGGTCCAGAACGCACCATCCTCGGACTCTTCAACCACACGCAAACCTGAGTTCATGCTTAAACATTCCCACCGAAACAAAACAAGGCACACAAGGCATCATGAAATACCAGGAAAATACCATGAAGCTTGAGCTCTGTTTTCCCCGTCGGGAGTCTTCAAACCAATTGGTCTTGTTGGAGCGAACTGTTCCCAAGTTCGAACCGAATCGTTTACGTCCCGAAAGATCCTGCCCAAACTCCAGCTGGGGCAACTACCAGTGTCACCTCAGTCAGGCTTGCCGTCAAATGGAATGCACAGATCTCTATAGAGATTCCATTGACACCGTGCTATCCCAAGCCGCTAAGATTTTGACCTGTGTCCTGGTTGTTGGTCTTGCACCTACCACGCCTGTGTTGAATCTCAANGACCTGTGTCCGTGGTTGTTGGTCTGCACCTACCACGCCTGTGTGAATCTCAAGCAGTCTTGGTCAAGAATTCTGATCTAGTTTCTATTGCTACAAGCTACACGCTGCAATTTGCATTTTGTAAGCTTTGGGACCTTCTGTGGTTTTAGACTTTAATCATCTCGCAATTGTTTATACGACATAAGACTCTTAAATACCTATACATTCACACAATTCAAATAACAAATAGTAAAAATCTTAAAATACTGGCTATACATAACATACATCATATCATATATACAGAACATAAATATATATATATATATAAAGAAAAATATAATAAACAATAATATCACGGTTTCATTCACTGACATCCCTAGATCCTGGCCATGGGCGAATCGAAGGCTTTCGGCACCTGCGAGCTCTAGAGGGACTGGCGCCCTCGTCGTGGTCGTTGTCCGATCCACCGGAGCTCAACTTACTCCTGCAATGGACGGGGTCAAACGAAGGAAGCCTGGAGATGTTCACCTGGCTATGTCGATCAGTTCTATCGCTCATAAAAGGTATAAGTATAATGATGATTCGTATAATGGGGAACCGGGTGGCACATTTTTTGGATCCATAAAGCAAATTATAATACATGCAATGAAACATGGAACTTTAAGAGAGGATGGCAGCTCAATATGTGCTTCAAAATCCATAAAACCTCAATGACCAAGAGAAATTGGAATGGACCATGATATCATGATGCATTCGTGATAAAATCAAAAGCAAATGAAATTTAAAGCAGGCTCATCGAACGGGGAATGACTTAACCCGCCCTCGTCCTGTCGAAGACGCCACTTCCTTGGCGTCTAAAGACCGGTTGTGGCTTCAACCTCAGACCGGCTCAACGGGTTAGACTCGGTTCGGTTGCTATCTGAGAAAATAAGATATCCTAAAATCGCCAGGGCTGACGTCTAGGGCCTGCACGTTTGAGCAGCAGTGAGCCTCACGCGGTTTGCATAAGAATATTTAAAGAATCGATGTCAGAATCATTCGCACGGTGTACAGGATCAAATAAGAGAAAAAACGAAGGAAAACAGGAAAATCTCAAGGCAGGAAAGGAATTCTGGCCCCCACTGCGGTCTCACTGCTAAGCCGTGCCTCTTCTGCTTTTGTCTTGCCCCAAAGGCTAGGCCTGCATTGCGATGGCTTTCAACATGGTATGTGACATAGTCCTGCATGAGCAGGTGCAAGTACAACTAAAGACCCATATTCTGGAAACACATAGAATGACTCCCCAGCTGCTTCTCACAGGTAAGATGTAGTGGAGATGTGGTAAAGATACTAGCCCAAGAGATTGAAGATGGATATGAAAATCTTGCTGTCGGAAACATTTTTGGGCATTCAGTGTTGCCATATATAGTTATTTTTAGTGCAAAAACGCCTCTCACCCTGAGTGACCCATCTTCTCAACCGCTTTCTGCAAATTTGGAGGCGGGTCTGGAGCCCGGTGGCGTAAAGCACTGAAGTGCAAACGCCACGAGCCATTCGCGCAAACGGGGCCGTGCCGAGAGGCCAAAAATTCTTAACGAACATTAACAGTCTCCTGTGCGCTTCGCGCAGGCAAGGCGTTGACGGTGGTCATGGTCATAGATGGTCATAGTCAGAGTGTCACATGACCTTGTGCATTCCGTTCAGCGAAAACGTGTGGATGAAGCGGACGAGGAGGGTGCTACGTTTGACGGCAGCAAGTTCAATAACATCGTCATCATGATGATATTCAAAGCTGTCGTGAAAATTGCTGTCAGCAATGATACTAATGCAACTTGACCTTCATTCGGAAGTTGTTTCCGTTCTTCTACAGGCTTGCAGTAGTGTTTGCCAGCCACCGCGAACCAAAAACAAGGGCCAACAGGTCCAAAGCAACAACAAAGAAGCCAGCCAATGCTATAAAGCAGCCAACCAGACTGGGCTCCTTGGATATCTTCAGGTCGTGACGGTCGTGCCATCATATCCTGTTGCATTGGTGGCATGGGCCGTGACTGTCCAACTGGATATCCCCAGCGATCTTCCCAAGCCACTGGCTGTCCTACCACTGTTCCTTGTACCACTGTACCCTGCACCACCACCATCCCATCCAAAGGTGCAAGAAGTACTGTACACTGATTACACTACACCTTTTGCCCCTGCCTACTGCTTGAAGCCAGATGCCGAAGGATGTCAATGTGGCCAAATGCACCGACATGTACCGACAACTACCGACATCCATCTTGCAGAAGTGAACACTCAACGGTTTGCTATGAAAGCATTGGACAACAAGGAATATCATTGAAATCGTGGATTCTTGATAAATCCCTAGAACATTCCTAGAACATTTTCAGAGTTCAAGTCGCATCAGGAAACTCTCTCCCTTCATCCAACCTCCATTGGTGAGCTGACAGGCAGCACAGAGCCATTGGGACTCAGTCAAGAACTGCTTCTGAGAGCCACTTTCGCTTCGTGTTGGAGCAATGCTGCAAAACTAAGAATGGAACCTCCTCACCGCGGGAGAAATTTGTTGTTTTTCTCATTTCCCCGCAGCTATCGCATGGGCGCACCTGGTGTAAAGATGTTTCACTTCTAACCAACAGCTTTGCAGCTCCACCCGGATTCTCCAAGCTTTGAAGATTTGAATGATAAAGCACTTCACAACGCGTAGCGACGTTGCCTCTGTTGTTGGGGTGACTGATTCGGCTGGTGGGTCTGGTGGACCTTGGTGCAATGCTTTGCGTGGCATGAGCCGAGGATCAAACGGGGAACACGTATACATCATAAGGACAACTCAACTGTGTCATGAGTGAATGCATATTGCACGCAAGCCCATGAAACTACAAAATGAGTCCGTTGATGAATAGCCTAGAATTTATAGCTATGGAATGCAGACTTGTCTGCAGTGGGTGAGATGACTTGCCCACTTCGGTTCGAAGTGAACATGGCTTTTATGACATGATAATATAAATGATGATAAATACTTTCTGTCTGTCTTGAGGAAGGGACGCGGCGAATGTGACCGCTCCTGCAGAAGACAATTCAAACACTGTGATGACATCAAGCTCAGTGAAGTTCAGTTCAACCAATTCAGAAATGAATGAAATGAGTATGAAATCCTGCAAGTCGCGAGCATCAACACAGAAAAAAAACCTAAGACTCAGTGGAAGCAGTGGAAAAAGTGGAAAATGAAAACAAGGGGAAACTGTCCTCCAGTCTTGCGCGGGTGGCCGCCTGACAGGGTATGCGGGATATGTTGGCCAAATTGGTTGGTGAGGAAGCCGAAAACACCCAAAGATCTGCTCTTGATCTGACCAACATAATCACGTTGGTTTGAGGATTTCAAATTGGGAAGCCGAGAGTGACATGAGAGCACCAAGCCTTCTTCAGGCGTCTTGGTTTTTGGCTCGTGGCACCAAGGTCCATGCTTTCAGTGCCGACATTTTCGTCAGGTTTGTATTTTTCTTCGCCTGGGATGCGCTTGGAAAGCCACACCTAATAATCCTTTGCGTACTTGCGTGGAGGTTCTTCAACGGGACATGTCGGGAAGCAAAAATGAATCTTAAAAAGATACAGGGCAGCGATGGAATTGTGACGGGAGACAGCAGGTGTTGGGGCATTCAAGCCCTAGTAGTCACCTGTTAATCCAGTTAGATCCGTTTGGATTCTAACGCATGCACCTGGGATCTACGTCGATGTGGTTCGAGAAAATCAGCTTAATAGATTTCGCTCAGAATACCTTGAAAGCTTGTAGCTTACAATGGCACTGGGTACCGTTTCACACCACTTCGAGCACTCGAGAAACCTTGGGATCTTCAATGTCTTCATCCCTCCCGCGACAGCTGCGGCCAAAAGACTTGCTGTGGCAGCCGTGCCTTTCTTTTTTGCATCACTTGAACCCCCAGACCTCAAAATGGAACAAAAGCATGGCTATGGGCTATGCCATGCATTGCTGCATAGCTTTCAAAACTATGATATGACAAAAAAATCGCTATCGATTCTGAAGGGTACAAAGCATTTGTTCTTGACTCGACAAGGTGCGAAGAAGTGAATGAATGATCAATGATAATAAGTAAATGATAAGTACATGATTAATGATAAATGAATGATAGTGGATTCGTGGATGTCAGATGTCATTCTTTATCAACTTTGTCAATGCTGAAGTTCCAAAGAAACGTTTGAGGCGCGGACCCCATGGTGGAGAGGTCCGGACCCAACAGGAACCGAGCCCCTCCCCTCACTGACCCTTCAAAAACGGCGGTGGAGCGGTGGAGCCAAAGGATGTTCAAAATTAGTCTTTGATAGTTTTTCATGCATCCTGTTTGATTCTTCTAGTTGAAAACCTATGAATGAAGAACTTCATCTATTCATTGATCATTGTGTCACTAAATCAACTAATTCAGGGCCCTGAAATATCTTCCAAAAGTCTGAGTTGGTTTCCCGGCACTCCTTAGAAGCAGACTGGAAAAAGTTATCTATCTGTCTGCAAAACGGAACTATCTCTACGAACTCATGACATGAATATTAAGAAAATTAGGCTTCATCAATATCGTTGCATGGCTCATCATGGCTCGCAACGTCTCATGCAGAGCAGGACTTTTCCACCAGCTTCCAACGCTCTAAAGTCAGCGCTGAAGTAGAAAACCGCAATACTGGAGGACCTTGACCAAAAGACAGCAAAAGAGACCCTATGCAAGGTGCAAAGACATTCAAAGACGCATCATCCCAAGGCAACTACATCTACTATCATGTAGGACCCATCCCTTCAAAATGATCGATAGTTCTATAACTGCGATGGGTCATGGTGGGTCAACAAGTCAAATTGGTGCTCCATCTTGATCAACTCGAATTGAGCAACGTGAAAGCAAAGAATAACCACCAGAGTTTCAGCCGTTTCGTATGCTTTGATCCGCTGAGCGAAAGACTTTGAGTAACCTGAGGGCCGGAACATGCTGCCACCGCTTTATATGTTAAAGATGTTGATAAATGTTGCAGCACCACCTTGTGCCAGCATATGCCGATAAAGTTCATTGTTGGTATCTGAAAATCATCTTGCAAACCAACCCAAGCCACCCAAACATTAGCAAAGTCTTCGCTCAAGGCATGTAAAGTGAGCTAAGAAAGTAGCCTGCATATGCTCGCCCAACTGGCCTTTGATGCTGCCAGCAACTCCTCTCAATCCAATTGTAAGCGCCTCTGTTCTTACATGCTTAGCTTTCTGTCTCTTCAATGCTGAAGTATTCTTATCATATTGCAATTGCAAGTGCGAAACACTGAAATCTTATGAAGCATTGCAGATCCGACTTGAGCGCCAAGCACGGCAACGAAAGCTGGGGAAGGAGAAACAGCCCAGCATCATCAGAAGCATTATCATCATCAAATGCTTTGTATTATTAGCATTAGTTTTGGACAGCAAGAGTATCTGCATTGTCAGCCTCAGCAACTGCGGCGGCAGCGCCCTCATCACCAGTATCGTCATCAGCTCCATCAGCGCACAAGGGAATCCAAAATAGTCGTTCGTCTGGTTTCGTCGGCATGGAATTTGTTGCAGGGGAGCATGCGATTCCATGCATGTGTTTGTAGTAGCACCAGGAAAGGCGTCTCAGCACAATGAGAGCTCTCAGCATCATTATCCGAGCTTCATTGAAATAGCTGGACTAAAGAGCAAGCATCATCGAGGGCCATCAGTATCATCGTCATCATCATCATCATCATCATCATCATCATCAACTATGACAACTATGAACATCATGACCATCAAGACAGAAGAACCCAGGAGCAAACAGCAGCGGGCAGCATAAGCATCAGGATCATCAGGGCAGAAGAATCCAGGAGTAAACAACACGGCACACATCATCATCAGCACCCTCATGCAGTCTCGCATCATCAGCATCGTCGTCATCACTGGCATCATCAGCATCATCCTCATCCACAGCAGAATCCAGACAAAAGACCACCTTGTCTGGATTCCTCTTCATCATCATCCTCCCTTCCTTCTCTTTTTCTGAAAGATCAGGCTTTGGTGCGTCCAACCCCCCTATTACTTATCAAAGAAGGGATAACTCAGCTGGCTCAGGCCAGCTTTCGTGATTAAAGCTGCAGTGCACGACGTGAACTGGCTTCACTGACACCCGCAATTTGAGGAATGCGTGCAGTCCTTTGCTTTGAAGCCTGCAGATCCTGGCGAGCCTGCCACCATTGGGGGTGACACTAGTGCCAGACATCGTCTCGTCCAAATTCCAAATCCCATAGATCTAAAAATCCTAACTTTGGGGGCGTCCTACAGGAGTGAAGGCTTCGTCGGAAAGTCTGTGTTTGGATCAACCATGCGATATATGTTCGCTATCAAAATGATCAGGTGAGTGTTCAGGTGCACAGTGCAAAGCGCGAGAATGCAACATGCTACTGCCTCTCGTCATCGGATTAGAGGGCTGAAGATAGGGCACCTTGATGGCTGCCCAACTGTCGTGCTTGTAGCCATGACATGGCACAGAGTAGGCCCCTTGGTGCCACCAGCAACACGCGCACCCAGGATGCCACATCCTGAGAGAGGGAGAGAGTGGCTGCAAGGCTGCAAACTGTGCGACAATCGAGATGGCTTTTCAGCTTCTACAAACTGGAGCCTACAACATCCCACATCCTAGACTTTGTTTAGATTCGCGTAGGATGTTGGATGTTATGATGTTGTAGTGTGCCCTGCCTCGTTTCCAAAGTTCGCGTGCAGCACGAAGCGCTTGGAACTTGGTGGCAACTCCTCTCAGAATTCATCGACGCCAAAACAACATCAAACCGGCAACAAAATCAACTAAATGTAAATTAACTTATCCACGACAACGCTGTGCCTCTTCAGAGTCGGAGAAGTCTTCAGGCAGCTCCACAAGGCAACAAATCTGCGAGAAGCGAAAGCTGCTGCTTTGCCTCAGAAGAACAGTGCGACTTTGAAGAAATGGAATGTATATAACTTCAAGCAATATTACTGAATGATTTCGAACGAATTGATACTATATATCATATGCTATAGCTGCAATTCTACATGTAAACAACCCAATTCGATACTTAGATTTCAAGATGAATCAGGTTTCAATCGAAAGAAGTCTTGAATGTGTACTTGGACTTGCAATTTCCAAATCTTAGGGTGCCGAATGATTGTTATGTGCCAGTCCAGAAGCATATCTGGTCATATCTGTCTAAACTGACTCCAAGTTGCGAGATGGGAAGTTGTTGCCCCAGTTTCGAACGTCCCAGATGGATGCGCGAAGGAATCCTATGACAAAAAATCCGTGGCCTTGGGAATCTAAGCTGGAAAAAAAATGGTAACCATGAAAAAAAATAATGAGCAAGTTTTAAATTGCTTAAACGTATTTAAATTGCAAATTGGAATCAAATCACAAAGAAATGCTGTGCAGATGCGTCGCAACTCTCCTTGGCATCTCCAGCATCACTGGGGACAAAAGGTCCTCAGCCGTCAGCGAGTTGATCTTCTTCTTGGCTTCGCGCAAGCAATCCTCAGCCTGATGCATGGCATATGCATGGCATACATGGATGTGTGACGATGTAGCGTGACAAATGCTTTGAATGGACTATCATGAGCTTACCATGACATTTGGACAAGATGGAACAATCTAATATCAACTTGATATCATGTAACTGTACTACATTCTCCATTTGGAAAGTTTAGAGTTTAGAGATTAATCATGAATTGTCATTTATGATGATTCTTAGTCGATTTATCCTGTTAACTAGACAATATACAACTTGGACTTGATGCACAATCTCAACGGTGGGTTAGAGGTGATCAAATTGGAATGACTTGGATAATATATGTGGATAATCTTTGAAACTATTCGTTGTCCACTTTGAAGCCTCCATGCGATAGATGGCCTGGGAAAAGGCCTCTTTGGAGCCCTTGAGGCCGATGATGGGAGCACGTAAGGACGTGGAACTCCACAGGGTTTGACGGATGGCGTCGCTCACCTTGCGAGTTTGTGCAAATCTTGTGACTTTTTTTGCGCATGCGTATTTTCTGGCCTTTAAACTCTGCAAAAAGAGGTGAAAGAGTTAAAGTGCGGATGTTCATCATCGAATTGAGAGAACTGAACTGGACCGTCTTTCTACTATCCACATAGGATTGACATAGATCCAATGATGTCAAATATCTACGACGGCTTTCACTTGAGGCTGTACAGCTCCAATTGAATGCTCGGTGACCATGTCCGCCCAGGTAGCGCAAGAGATCGAGACATTGATCGAGATGCTCTCAGAATCCTCGTGTCATGAAGTCTCCGAGTTCTCTTCGTACCAATTTCCTTATGCGCTCCTTATGCTATCCTTCTGCTTGAGTCTGTTGAATAAACCTACGCAATAAGACTCTTTAGATCTCTTTAGTCTCTTTTATTCCGTTTTACTCATCTGCCTCCAATATATATATATATATATATATATGAACTCACGGCAGTGCTGCAACATTCTCGCAAGGATGCAGCAAGATTAAAAACATGCCCAAAGAACACCCCAACAGCGACGACGTGATTGATCTGTTTTTGCAGGAGTGCAGGTGTAGGGGTGAGAGATGTTGACAATTTATGCAACACTGGGAGACAAATGTCGAGAACAGTTTGGGGAACCCTTTAAAGAACCTTTTCTGAAGCAACAGCACCTTTTCTGAAGCAACAGCCATGTGCCCCAGAGAAACGCAAGAGTGGGTTTCCACAGAACCCTTTCGGAGATGACACCCATGGGCCCAAAAGAACCCCAGAAGACAAACATATCAGTTTGCCCCAAGACCTTTGCTATGGCTGGAAACCCTAAAGCTAACTCGGTTGGGGCAAAATCATTGAAACTATAACCGAGGAACACCGGTGCACTCCACATGATGCCAAACACCTGCAGGATGATAGAGAAAATCACCAGCAGTAACTTCCACAACTTCCGCATCCATGAAGAAGTGCTCTGGTGGCTTGAACTCTGGTCTTGTGGGATCCTGGACACGGAAGAATTGATAGCCTTGAGAGAAACAAGACAGCCAAGTGGAGTCATCAAACAATGCTTGGAATCATGTGGCATTTGTCGATTGTCCAAGAGTCGCTCATCACGTGGAGTTTCATCTGTTCCTCGAAGTTGGCCTTCGTCCTTGGTGATTTTCCTACAGTTCAACTGATATATCATCTTCATATATCGGCAACTGAAATATCTGAAACTTTCTGCATTTCTCGTGGCCGAGGAGCTGAAAATGAGGCGTGAGAGCCCGGACGTTGTTCTTCACCGGTCCCTTCTTGAAGCGCCATCGTTTTGAACCCCTGGCAGCGAGACGAAATGACCCTGAAAGGAAGACTAAATCAATCTAAAATGAAGCGAAAATGAAGTTAAATGATCAAAGTCAAAGTCCTTGTCTGTGCTACTTCTGTGCTTTAAACACTTTCCAACAGGGACAGAGGAACGGAAAGTGCTTCGATGCCTCAACTGGAAGGTGAAGTTGTGCTGAAAATCGGTATGCCAACCTCCACCATGGAAACCGAGAAGCGTATGAAACTCACAGGGGGAAAGCAAGAATCAAATGAATATAAGTCTGCATTTCCATCCCAAATGATTTTTAATGCCAGTTGCGCTGGCCTGTGACATGGCCACTTTGGGCCACGAAAGTCTCAATTTCTCCTCTGGGCCGTCCATCACCTGGCATTGAGAAGTGGTGTCAACTCAACATCGCTCCAATGCTGCATTTTGATAAAGATTGATGAAAATGAGTGGATGAAGACCAGTGAACAGGTAACATGAGATAATTCCATGCCACGTCAGGGCTGCAAGCTTTGAATTTGATGACAATCTTGGATCGAATCACTATCTTGGAACATCTAAGCTGAAATCGTCCCACCTGGATACATGCCTGCAAAAGCAGCACCCAAGCCATTGCAAATGCCGGGCACCAGCAGATCCCTTAGTGTTTCGGCCGCATTGACACTGAACAAAACCAAATGTCCTCATGTTGATTTGGACACCTGAGAAATGCTGTACAGTTTCCTGGAGTATGGGAGTTATGACAAAATGAACATGATATTCATGATATGATGCTGAGACGCTCCAAAGCTTCAGGAGCTCGGAAGTACAAGGCCGCTTGACGCGTCTGTGCCAACATCAGGGCAGCAGCAGCATCTAGCGCCATGCTCTGCAACGCCTGGAGATTTAAAAAAATCTGATCAGAATTTCAGTTCCCTACGTTCTGCAACATGTAAGAAATGCAGAAATACAGTACAGAAACACATTTAAATTCAAAATCATGTAAAGTAAACATAATATACATGTTGTTCCAAGTTCCTGCTTTCCCACTGCAATTTTTCCACCTTGCTATGCAATGAAATCAGGTAGCTGCTGCCATCCAGCAGGTAAGAAATCAAATTTCAAGGCCGGCCATTGAAATAAAACCTGCGTATGCAGGATCAAAAAAGTGAAGCATCGGTGGATGCTTCCATCAAACTCCCTAGGCCAACAACGAAAGAAAGTCGTGAGACTCGAAAGTTGTGCGCTTAGGTCAGTTCGATGCGAATTCATGTAGCAGCGGAGGCAACAAGCCCTGCAGTAAAAGGATCAGCTGCCGACTTTCATCGTTCACACTCGGAAGGATGCTGTCCGCAGCAACTTCTTGCAGATAATATCTAAGGGTTTTTGTATGTTGCAATCTCATCTTCCAACACAGCTCGTCAATTGAAATGTGCTGCCTATGGCCCCATACTGCTCCGCCTCCGCGGAGTGAACCAGGTGTTATCCGATGTTTCTTTTCGATCTGCAGAAAATTCAGCAATGCATCAAAACGCCGACGGAAGGCACTGGCAGAGCTTGGATAAAGTGCTTCCGTTGGCTTCACATGTTTGAAAACTGCAGTACTGAAGGTCACCGTCTCAGCTTCGTCGCAGGATGAATATTGCGTTTTAGGACCTCTTCCTCTGCTCTTAGGTTGACGGATCTTCAGAAACAGGGATTGGCGTTCACTCAGCAGGTCGTCTGGTGTTAGAAGGTCTTCCCTGGCAGCACGTAGGACCTCTCCAACTCTGCTAATACTGTAAAAAGTAAGCAACAGGATAGCCGCTACTCTCTTCCATCGCCAAAGAAGTGCCAGCCCGTAGCAGAGGTTCCGGCATAGGTGTCCGGTGTTGGACTGGTTCGAAATGTTTCCACTTATTAACTACAGCCCACGCAATGTTGATGTAGGGTCGCACCAAAGGGAACTCACGTTGAACATGAGCAGCCAATTGCCTGTAGTAATGAAGCGGGAAGCCAGCTTTGAACTGTTCATACCCATACGCCTCTAAAACTTTTACCAAAAGGATCGGGGCAGCAAGGCACCAGTGTAGAGAACCAGGGCCCAAGTGACGTTCGATCCAATGAGTAAAATCAAGCCAAAACTTCTGACGCATAGCAACTGTCTGAGGCTCCAAAAGCTCGAACTGCTCCAAATCAGCTGTGCGTTCCTGACGTCTCCGTCGAGGCCCTGGGTTAGTCGCCTCGCCAATTTTTTTTTTCAAAGTAGCTGCTTTAGCGCAAGCCCCAATGTCGAGGCGCCTGCGGTTGGCCACCATGCCTGAATCAATGGCTACTGCTGATCCCAGGACTGAACATAGAGCTCTTGGATAGGATTCGGCGAGCTTTGTGAAGTTCATCTTGCGCTCTCTACAGCGTCCTCTCAAGACAGTGTGTGGTTTCTGACAAAGGCAGCCGGCTTTTTGTCCGGCCAGGTGACTGTTCGTCAAAAATTTTGTTCTCTTCTTCCATGCTGTGCCAAACCGGCACTGATCAACCACCAGAAAGTCAACTGCAGCATCAGTCAAAACGTCGTCCCAGCTCAACTCGCCTTTTTGTCTCCAGAACCAACTCGACCCGGGATTCTCAACCCAAAAGACGAGTTTGAACTGCAGGCAAGCTCGAACCAGTTGCAAAGTGAATGACAGCTGCGCCTGACCAATTTCAATCTTAGCTCGTTGCTCTGCGGTAAGATCGGGACGTCCTGCAGGAAAGGCTAAGGTCCTCCATGGTGGTGTGATCGCCGTGGAAAAGCTCGCGCAAACGGGACTGGACGCCATGGCTCTAAAAAAACCCTTACTAATCAGGAGGAGGAAGGTTCGTTGCAGGTGTGGATCCAGCAAGTTTTCGTCCTCATGATGCTTCAAATCGAAGCAAGCTGCCCAAGAAGTTGCGGTCTGCGTGAAGCTCTTTGCGAAACCTCGAGCTCCCGAGAATAGACCCAACAACCCAGGTCCAGACTGCAAAGCCGTCTCAAGGTCAGGAAACTTGCTCGAGTAGACAAACTGAGACCTCCGAAAAAGCTTCGCCAGAGCTTCCCAATTATAGCCACTCTGCTCCTCAACAACCTCTGTTATGCCTTTAAGCCGCCTTTCAAGCGGGGACTTTACGGCCTCTCGTGCTCTTGGACTAGGCCCAGTGGGCTCGAGGGTCCTTCCGTCCCTTCCGGTGGCTGTTTGTGGTGGCTCAATGGCTCTTGAACAAGGCCCAGTGGGCTCGAGGGTTCTTCCGTCCCTCCCAAGTCGTGGTTCATCAGACACGCTATCCTCATGACTTGAGTCCTGCACAACTTCTCCATGCCCTGAATTCTCTGGCATGCTCCTCCTGGCCTGCGCTCCTCTACGGGCTCGGCCTCGATCACTTCTAACTTCTTTCGCTTTCGTGTAGTCACTCATTGGGATCAGGGAGACCAGCCATCTGCCGAAGCCCCAACCCAATAGAAACCAAAAAATCATCCATGCCGCCAGGTTCACCTTCTTTCAAACGAGTGAGCCAAGCAGCCTCCTCAACCACGGGCTCTCTCACAACTACCCCACGAGTAGGATCATCACCAGGATTGAATTGACTCCTGATGTAGCCGTAAAAGGGCTTGCATCCATGACTGAGGTGCGTAACTAGGGATTGTCGTAGCAACCAATTCAGCTGCCACGAAGAACTCCTGCCTTTCACCAGACAAGCTGCAGCAACTTGACTATCTACAAGATGGACATAATAGGATCTTGGGTGCCTTCTACCGTGTTCCTCTTCTGCTTCCAATGCCGCTTGAACTTCGGAAACGTTGATATGCTGATTCTTCGTATGCCTCTGCAACTTTCCAAACTGCTTGAACTGTTGGCTGCAAGCAACTTCCTGCCACAAGGGGTGTGACTCATAGTGTTCCCCTTCTCCGGTAATTCTTCATCTTCCTCCAACATTCCGTGCTTCTTCAAGATTGCCTTGCTCGGACTGAGCAGTCGATTCCAAAGGCCCTTCTGAAGTCCGAACTTCTGCAACTCTTTTGTGGCTGATACTCCTATTCTCGTTGCAGCAGCTGCACGAGTATGTGATGAAGCGTCGGATGCAATCAGCAACGGAGAGGCTTCCAACCGCAAGTCCATGTAGCATAAGGGCAGCAATCCAGCACACATCAACATCTCGTCTTTCAATTCCTTCGACAGTAGCACCACATCTGATCGAAGACGACCTTTTTGTGCTGCGTACAGCTCATGCAGCATGGACATCATCCGCCGTCGAAGTTGGAATGCTGAAACGAGCGATCCTGTCAAAATTTCTAACAAAGCCACCGAGCTGCGACCACACCTGACCACTCTGCATAAAATGTGAGCCAGTGGAATCAATCTTTTAAGGTTCGGCCGAATCACTCCACGAACCCCGTCAAGCTCGGCGCCCCAAAACTCCCCAAAAGGAGATTTGCTAACAGCTTTGCCTGGATGGCGAGGAAGACCAACTTTCAGATATGCAGCCCTGACTTCTTCCACCAAATTAGAACCTGCTGTTGGTTGCTCCAAGTCTGTGTTGAAACCAACTTGTTCCCACAACACGAAATCATCGATCAACAAACCAGCATGCATCAAGCCCCTGCTAGGTCTGCCGTGCAGTGTCAGAAAGTCGTCAAGTCGCAAGTTGGTATTTCGGAGGATCACCGACAAGTGAGCTGTTTGACCAAAGGCTACACTATTCAGGTCTCCCATAGCCATTGTGCCAAGTGCCGGAATCAACCAGTCCTCTTGCTCCATACTGCTGTCGTAGCACTTGAGATGTCGGAGCTCATGGGGTTTGGAGATTGCTTTGAATGCATTGCGCTGTTGCCGCTGAAGGGGAATCTGGAATGCATGGTAATATTCCCGAAGGTCCTCCGTATGCACCAAAAGCTGTTTGTCAGGCTCCAAAAAGACATGATGAAGTTGAGATAAACTCCCTAACGACTTGACCCAGCGAGATTCTGCAGTCTCACATAAATTTGCAGGTCTCGCATCCAGTATCATCCGGTCGCGGTCTCGGTCTTTGGGTATGGCGAAGCAGCCACATTCCAGCCCTCGTCGCACCAAGCGTGCAGGCAGAAGCACCAATCGGTTCGATGCGTCCAGTTCCGTGAAAAGATCCATCCTGGCTTTGGTCCCACATCTCACTTTGACACGAGGTATAGTCACATCTGAAGGGTCCAAGTCCGCAGCGAAATCCAGAGGTCGGCAGAAGTACTCACGATTCTGATAATCCAAAAAGGGAATAGGATCAAAACTAGGCTCCTCATGAAACCGAAGCCTTGAAGCATCCACATCCTTTGCCAAATGCTCGACCTTCTGACTGCTTGAAGAAATCACTTCTCCAGGGTGTCCGGCAACTCCAGACCAATCTACAGGTCGAGACTTGTGAGAAACATAGCTGTTGGGACGAATCGAGGAAGCTTGCGCCTCAAACTCGAGTCGTTCCAACAGCTCCTCAATGCTTTCTACTTTGGCTGCAGAACGGCCCATAGCATTCGAGTCTACAAAGCCATGACTGTTCCAGGAATCAACCAAAGGTCGGAAGGCCTTTACCACCTCCCATTGTTGTTTTGTCAGCCGAGCCCCCAAACCAATGTTGTCGGTATCAAGAGGCCTCTCTGCTGAAGAAAGAAAATTCAACACCAAGACTATGTAATTGAGTCCCAGTTTTCGTGGTGCATCTGCTTGCTGACGCCGTGCACGCCTGCAATGCATTTCGGGGAAAGGGAGCGGCATAGGCCAAACTTCCTTTCGGGGCAGCTGCTGTCCATAGCTGCGTGTAGAGCAAATCCGGTGGAACAAACTTGATAAATTCGAGCGAGATCTGGAAATAGTTTCAAAAGCCAGATCCCAAAAGGTTGCATGCACTGTTGAAGCTCTAGCTCCTGGTACACGATGGTGCAGCCTTCCAGCCATCCACTCAACCACACCGCCGAAGGAGCTCAATGCAAAAGTCAATGGTCAGCATGGGGCTCTTCAACCGGCCCCTCATGTCGTGGTTTGGTCTTTGCTTTTCCTTTTGGAGCTCCTTTAGGATTGCCTTTGGGAGCTTGATCTCGTCCAGGTAAATCGGCAGGAGGATGTTTAGGCCGTCCAGCATTGAGCCTGCGCCTGCTTTCAAGGTATGCATCTTTGTCCTTCAATCTCCACAAAAACAAGTCCAGCATACGATCATCCAGCAAGCGGCTAGCAACCTGCTCATTCACATCGACAGCTTTTCTGCCAGCAAAGCTGCTGAATGGCGCCGGGGCTTCAAGAAGGACTTCCTGGGCTAAGGCCCACGACCCTGAATCGATAGAGCTCTGGTCAATTGCAATCAGGGCTAAATATGCTCTTGCTTTTGCTTCACTGACCCGGTCATTTCTCAACGAGTCCAAAATTCCAGCGATCGTCCAGCCAAATCTTATTGTGGCTGGGTAATGCAACAACTTGGACCTGTGCTCAAGCCACCCACGAGCTGTGCAAGGAACTGCTCCTAAACCAGGAGCTTGACGCAATGCAGAGAAGTCCTCAATCATCAACTCCTCGACAGCTGAAGAAATCCAATCCAGCTTCTCGATCAGCGCCGCCTTAAGCTTTTTGTATGCTAAAGCTTTGCTTCTCCCACCTCCGGAACTTGAAGAAGACGGTTCACCAGCAGTCTCGATCCTCTCGAAGATACCATCGAACCCAGACTTGCTACCAGAGCTCCTCTTCTTGGCCATAACTTGCACAAGCTTGCTGAGCTGCAAAACGGCTTTTTCGATGGGTGCAGTGTTGCCGGTCTCGGCCCCTCCTACCTCACCATCTGCTTCAGCTTCTTCATCCTCCTCTGCCTCACTCTCGGATAGGATGTTACGTTTCCTTCCAGAAGGCCGCACAAAATCTTGCATTTGATTCGGCTTTCCCAAAAGAGCCGAAAGCTTCCTTAGCTGATCTTCCGGGACCCCAGCTTGCCTTGCCGCAGTCACCACACCAGGATCCAGACCTTTCAAATCGGGCTGAATTGCTGCTTTCTTCGGTGT
>DF242506.1:35646-54516 GCA_000507305.1 Breviolum minutum Mf 1.05b.01
CGCCTCCTTCTAACTCAGACACCCTTTCACCCAGCTCTCGAACCTCAATCCTCAGTGCCTCGATGATGCCACGCAAAGAGTCAATCTCAGCTCGAAGGGCTCGATCACTCATCCAGCACTTTGTAGTGCCGAGGTGCACAGCTGCGAGCTTTGGAGCGCAATTGAAGACTCCAAAGTTGGCGCAGAAGGACCAAGGCTTCCAGGATAGGTCCCAGAAGATACCCAATTGTCACACCAATGACCAGACTCTTCAAGTCCAAATCCAGCCCCCAGATGCTTGTAGCGGGAACCAAGCAGTTGCAGATGTCCTCAAAAGCAGGTGGAGCTGAAGTCCTCGAAGCCTCTGAAAGAAGGTGCAAAACACCCGCAACGAACCCTCCTCCAGCTGATCCTAAAGCTAAAGGGCGACTATTGAGCATCAAAAGGCTCCAGCATCCACAAGTCAAAACATGCGAAGACATAAAGCATCATAAAGCTACTTCGATGATCCTTATCTTCCGAAGTCTGAACCTGTGATCTATTGAGCCAAAGATACTCTTGGCTCATCTTTGGTGCCATCTGCAGGGCCTCTGTGGCAGTAGCAACGACTTTTGGCGCGCCACAATCTGTGACAAGAACAACGTTCTGCTCCTGCAGCCTAGGAACTCCTAAGCCATGCATGTACCTGCCAAGAGCCAATTAAATGTATAAGAACCGCAAAACCACTACAAAACAAGTACAAAACAGCCACATCTCTATTGATGAAATTTCCTGACGTCACATTCCACAGCCATGCCATTGGCGCCTGCTCGCTGGGTGTCTCTTCTAACAATTCTTGCAAATCCAACTGCCTCATGTGTGAAATGATTGGCGTCAAACGCTGAAGAGGTCCGTGCACCTCAGTTCCATTGTGCTTGGGATCCACAATGTGAAATACTTGTGGAATAACGTAGGACTCTGCATGCACAATACAGCAACATGTTGCAACATGGCCATAAAATTGTGTGCAACTTGGTGCAACTTGTATTTCACAAGAATCGAATCCCAGAAAAGGCACCACGAGCGGCTTCTCAGCCCAGCAGGAGGACAGAAAATTCTCCAAACTCATTGGAGCTAACATCCTGGCGGCTGTCCAAGCGCCAGTCTTGGATCCAAACATTCGAGTTCGCAAGACTTCATCGAATCAAGGAGAATCAGGGTCTGTATTTATATATCACGGATGATATTTATCTATCTATTGGATTCTATTGGCATGCAGCCAGTAACAACATGACCATGTGAAGAGTGTAAACATATTCCAACTTCTGGGAAAGCACGAGGGAATGCATTTTGGCCGCCTTTGTATCAGCTCCGATGGGTCCAGAGAAGGATTAATCGCTTGAGATTTTGGGCACCGCAAGCGCACAATACCTTGCAGCCCACAGTCTGAACATCTCAACACGATGCAGACAAGTGAACATTTGCAAAATTCACATGTCCAAAATGATCAAGCTTGTGGTTGGAAAATCCTGGTTGAATTCTCGTTATTCGTCAAATTGACTGCTCAGCCCCAACTCCCACCCTTCTGATTCTTTTGTCTTGCTAAATCTTACCATGCTACCATCACCATCGTTGATTGGTCTTTTTCGCTTGACCATGGCTCTCGCCAGGGCCACGTGCCAAGATCGACACTCACAAAACGATTGAACTTTCTCTGAAGGTTTGTGAGCACCTCTGGAATGTTCCTTCCGTGCTGAAGCCAACTTTCACTTTGGACTTGGAACTCTGAAGCAAGAATAGCCAAAGCTGCGACACAACACCCTACATCACAAACGTTTAAATGAATGGATTCTATAGCTCCATAGCCCGCGACTAATACGACTGCGTTCATTCTATCCCCAACAACTGCATCTCTCATCGTTTCTCTGAACTCGGAGGTTCATCTGTGAAGTTCTTGACTTTAGCTGGTTCCGTCAGCCACAGCGGACTCCAAGCTCAAAGACCTCTACACTGCGCGTTCCCTTGTGCCATCTTGCGCCTTTTTCTCTAAAGCATCCAACATTTCCATCTCGACAAGCTGGACAGCTTCACCATTTGCAGCCAGGGTGAGCTGAGACACAAATTGAACGGCGAAGGTCACCCAAATATTGATAGCGTTTAGCATTTGATCCATTGTGTGATCGCAAATTTGTGAGTCCATGGTCAAGAATCACAAGTAAGCCTGGCATTGGCAATAATTTCTTTATATAGTTGGTTTGGAACATCACTAATATTAAAAAAAACACAACGAACAGTATTATGCCATAACATATCATAAAGATTCAAGATGACAAACAACATTGCCTGCAGGATGTTTGAAGCCCTATTCAGCAGCCCTCTGCCCATGGCTTTCGCAGTCACAAGCCCTGCGCTTCAGTCCAGGACAGAACTTGCAGTTCCTGGGTGCCAAGCAGCAGTAACCAACATGTAATTGGTGCCTAACTCCTGTGCAACACTGCAATACTGCCACTGTTCTAGCTATATCAAGCTGCGACTAAGAAACTATTTGATCACCTGGTTGTACTCGAAAGTCTGCGAGCTGTGCAGTGTCTGGCTGCAACCTCTGTATGGAGCAAACATTAATCCACCCTCCCAAGAAAATGATGGAATGACTGGAGTGACTCCGAGTGGCTGCACACTGCAGGGATTTGTATTTTCTACAAACCTTTTTGACCTTAGAAAAACTGGTGGAACACGGTCAGGGCCCCTGCGTCTTCTCGCTTTTAAGAAGGGTCAGTCTTTGCTGTTCAGCAGGCATATCGACGACCAGCTGTTCCTTGAGAATCGGCATGGACCAAAATTTCAGTCAGTTTTAGCGACTTTGAGATTCTCTTTTGCAGCTAAGGCTCCAGAGCCTTCTTAAGATCCAGAACTGTCTTCAAACCTGTCCACTCAAGTAGTTTCATGATGTTGTTCATGAAAGGAATTAGGTTTCATGTTTGGAAGGTGGGATGGGGCAAATATGGGCAAATGAAGCTCAAATTCCACATGAATCTTCCTGCATCTTCCGACTTAGCTGGTGGCCTTCCATCTCCACGGTCCACTTGGCACCAACCAAATCCTGGTCAGCATGCTGTACCCACTGCATTCCAACTGAACTTTCAGCGAAACTTAAGTAGGAATCAACGTACTCCATGTTACTCTGACTCAATCATTGCATCATTGATCTCATCATTGTGACTGGTCATTGATCAACAATCTGCCACTGCAACCACCTGCACGTAGAGCGACATTTGGCCCAGAAATTGAAAAATGCTACGAGCCGACCGAGCCGAGGCCCTTTTAGGCCTTGGGCCCCCAAGCTGAAAGTGCTGAGAGTGAAACATGTGTAGATCCGTAGCGCGGCTGTAGATGTATCAATGTTGCTCCAACTTACTCCACGTCTCCATTCTTCATCCATCTTCACGGTATGACATCGATATCGGATCCATTCATCCATCTCAAAAATTCATTAAAAAAATCTAAATCTACTCTGACATCCAACGCTTCAAAGCTCTTTTTTTGTCTTCGGATGAGAAGGGATGACCTTCAGGTGAAGCTTGGCTGAATCGCCTTCAACAAGCCTCGGTGATTTGACTTCTTGAAAGCTTCATAGAAGCGAAGTAGTCTGTCTTGCCTTGATCATCCCTTGATCTTTAATATTTGAGGTGCACACATGACTACGCGTGAGTTCCGTGTAAGGTTTTCCCGCACTACATGTAAAATGCATGTTAATGCCTGGAAGGTCATCCACATGGACGTTGTGCCCTGCAGAGTGCAGCATGACCATTTCCGCGTGACCCTCCTGCCAAAACAACGTGGATGCAGCTACAAATATGGATTGTTTATGACGTTCTTTGCTATCTCTTGAGAAGAGCCATGAGAACCATCAAACGCTTGCATATGATTTTTCTGGTTATGCAATATAATATTTCTGATCTTCTGCCTTGAATCTCTCCAACTATCCCTTTTTGATTTTAGAGCAGGTCCTCATGCCGACGTTGGAGCTGTTCCAGGTTTTCAGCACCCCAGGCATGCCTTCCAATAAGTTGCAAACGTTTTAATTTTTATATGTTCAACTATTTGAACGCAGTCTGCTCAGTTTGCTCCGCCTGTTTTTGCCTGCAACCACGACTCCGATTTCCTTAGCTCTGCAAACGAACAGCAATCATCTGAAATTCATGCATGGACAAGAGGAAAATTCTTTTTGGAAATGCTGCACAACTGTAAGACTTTAATTAAGAGGAAACTTACCTAGATCTGCGTCAATTGGTATGTAAGGTTGTGTATGTTATTATTGTATTTCAACCCGATCTTTCCTTATCTCAAACGGCACGACTGCAGCTTCGTGCAGGCACTGTCGACTTGTCGCAGAAACTTCGGAGCTATTCCTTTTCTTGGCCACACAGCCAAAACCAAGGCACAGAGGAGCTGTCAAAGAGATGCCACATGTCCTTTGCCTGGTAAGCTTGATACAATTCGCCTGCAGAGATCATCGGCGTGCAAATTGCAACATGAAGGCGACCTTTAAAACAATTGAGCTCAACTACTTTCACCGCCAAAAGAATTAATCTTAGGTCCCACCGTTGTGAGAGAATATGCCGGGCGACTTCAACAGAAAAGGAGGAAATGTGAGAAAACGACACACAATTTTTTGCACAAGCTCCGCACCAACGACATCAACATCATAGCTCAACTCCACTCCATTCCTGAGTTACAAGCTGTCGCAGCTGTGGAAGCTGCAAAAACAAAGGAGGTCATCGTCACTTGAGAAACGACTGAGGCTTGCTCGGAGTGGAGCGGACAGACTGCGCCTGGGTTGAAATGTCTTCACAAACGACTCCAACATTTCAACAATTTGGACACTTCCGCGTGTCTAGAAAGCAAGGACTAATATGGGGGAGGATGGGGAAGTGCAACTGAACTCCAGCCGCGCCACAATCCACTCTGCAAGAGGCTGGCTCAAGCCGTGGTCTTGCAGATTGCTCACAAGTGCCTAAGGTGAGAAAGCTGAAACAATGGCGAGTCGCAGGATGGCATCTTATTATATCTTATTGCCATGAAGCTGTCACTCAGATTTCTCGCTTGGCTGTCCAGTCTTGAGGCTTCATTGAACCGGACACAAAATCATCCAGTGACACCTGAATTTGCACTCAAAAGTCGGGCATAGAATGAAACACAGAGGGTTTAAGATGGTCCAACTGTCTCTAGGTCTCATCAAAGTTGCTGCTCGCTCGGCAAATGTTTGGCCAGCAACAGCTTTCACCACTGTCATCACGAAACCGACACTTTGGTGACGACGCTCATCCTTTGCACAAGGTCAGCTGAAAGTTGACACTGATAGCAATCAGAACAAAAAAGGTATCAAAGAACGGTGAGAATGCTCATCATTGCCATCTTCTTAGTCTTCGCCTCTCATCCTTTGTCAATTTGTCAATTAATCAAAATCATGGAATATCATGGAATCATAGTCACAGAGAAGAATCTCAAAAAATCTTAAAACCATTCGAATCATACTGTTATCATCTGCTACCTGTTTATGCCTGCTGACCTACAGTGCTGACATCACGTTGCTCAAGCTGCCTGTTGCACATCCACGACTGCTCGGTCCTCCAGCGGAAGTGCGGCTGGACGACCTGGGACTGAGTCGAAGGTCCAAGTCTTTCTTGGAGGTCGCCCGTCCCTGCGCAAGGTCTCCAACACCGCCTGCCAGGTTTGGCATGTTGGAGCATACCGCTTCCAATAAACCCACAAGCACTGGAGTTCACGTGGTCGATGTAGCCCAACAAAAGTCAGAAAATGCATCAACAACTCAATTTGACATTGTGTCTTATCACCGCCTTTGACAACACAATACATATCCCCATCATGTTCTGATGCTTTGGAAAACAAAAGCTTTTGTTGTGAACAGGGCCCTTGTACAACAAGTCACCAGCGCAACTTTGCCGCCAAAGGAATGACCACAAACCACAAGATCAGCAGAAGGTGTCACTCCAGCGTGCGAGAGCCTTGAATCGAAATCGAATCACTGGAGAGTGGTCAAAAGTATCCCAGCTTTCAGCTTTTTGTCACAGGAGATCTACAAGACACACCAATCAGCCAATGCTTTGGTATGCTTTTGTCACAAACCCAACTTCGCAAGTTACTGCCGAACACCAAGCAACGTCTCCAAAACGTCCATGGCACAGGATTCCAAGTTATGAGGTGAAGAACCTGAGGGGACAACATGAACAACTTGCCGGGCAAGAAAGATCACACAAAAAGCATTCCTCTGAATTCGTATTGCAATGGAACCCGGTGCTCTGACCTCCCGACTGTGAAGTGATTTAGATGCTCCCAGCTTCTTATTCCAACTACCAAACCACCAGCTGCAAAACTAAGATTGAACACCTACGAGGCCCTTGTCAGAAGATTTGCCCTCAAACATGGATCAAATTGTGCCGCGCTACTTTGGATATATATACATTATATATTCTACACAGAACTTTAAGTATCGATTCCCTTGACTTCGATGTCTGATGCGTCACCTGTGGGAGATCTTCCATGAGCACGATGGTCGAGTTGTAGAACCCGCCAGCCCTGAGGTTGATTTCCCAAAGTTCATGTTCCTCTCATCGTTTCATACAGTTTCACTATGTTTCACTGCTTCACCTCCGATGTCCTGGAGAATTAGAAATTCAAACTGAAACCACAGCTCGCATACTAGATGCTAACAGTACACATCAAAAGGATGATATCATTGTGCACACTATATACATCTATATACTATGATATGTGATATCATTGAAAGTGTGGCGCGTCAGACCGTCTCACGCCTGCGGACCGATAGCTTTCAACAACTGACGCGAAGGAGTGTTCCAGTTCCTCAGTCGATCATAGTCTACCAGCATGTACAGCATATATCATATCTAACGGTGGAACTTGTCAAGTCTTCTGAGATCTTATGACTAGTCTGGGTTGAAGGAAGTCACTAGGAACACTTGGAAAAGCTAGACTAGCCAAGCATCGACTTGGATCCCAGAATTCCATGCATCATGACCTGGAGATGATAGTGACATGCGATGTGAGGTGTGTGACGGGAAAAACATGTTGTAGAATGATTTCTAAAATTTTAACGGTGTCAACAGTTGTCAATCCTTTACCTTCGGAGGGATCTGAGAATCTGAACTCCTTACGACATCGAGACATCGAATCTCGCAGATCTTGGTGCCAAACACAAACCTTTTGCTCATCCGTTGGCCGCTGACCGCCTCTCAGCGGGAGAGCCGTTTGCACGTTCAAGTTGACTGAGAGCGATGTGTCTTTGGAACGCTGTAGTGACCGTAGTGCATGTGATATCGTGTGATATCGTCCAGTCCTAGATTCAGGTATTACGGTATTACGAAGAGTTGATCACCTTGTGATGCTTTTTACATGTTTTACCATCATTCACAGCTATCATCTTGGGTGGCTTTGCACACTGTTGACATGGCAGGTGGTCCCTTTCTTTTCCCAAGCCGTTGCCTGTCCATGAATGGGACAGCACAGCAAAGCTGCGGGCACGCTGCCGTTGCCATGGCTTCAGGCGATGCATTTCGCTTATGCGACACGGTGGTGCTTTGAATCTTTGGGCATGTTTTGTTTTTGTCAGTTTGAGTCATCTCGACCCTTTGCTTCTTGTGAGAAAAGAAAGGTTTTGAATTTGCTTAATGCTGGAAGTGCAACCTGGTGAAAACATGTGAACACTTCATATGCCTCGCCAAGTGGTTGGCGTGATTCCTGTGGTGAAAAACTTCCGACATTGTGCCCAGCCATGCCCAGGCGAGAAACGCAGCATCTTGGAGAATTTTGCTGGCCATCCTGGATCGTTTGGCAGAAGACTTATAATGGATTGGATGGAAACTCGTACATGGAGGTTTCAATGATGGACAGGGATTGAAGCAAAGATTGATTTTGGATATATTGAGGTCAAACAATCCAATGAATCATGAAGAGCCAAAAGGTACCTATCATCTATTCAGGCAACCTTTGTCGTTTGGAAAAACTTTACAAACTGATACAAACTACAACGAGGTGCCGATCCAAATGTTGCTACCACAGACAATGAAAATGATAAGGAGAACAAGCATCAGGATTGATACCACATAACGCAAATAGTACAAATGGTAACCATAATAAGGCTAAGATAAGGTAAGACTGTAAGACCCAACAAATCAGGATGATTCAATAATCATAGGATGAATTGCAAAAGTCCCTTGTGTCGCAGCATCAGGCAACTCCGCTTCCCAGCTTTTTGCCATCAAAAGTGAAGACGTGCCTCAGGGAAATTTATCAGATTTCAATAGATTTTCTGGTTGCATGGTGTCGTGGTGTCGCTGAAAGGCCGAAAGACGCCAAAGGCCCGAACTCTCAAGAGGTTGCCAGAATCGCCGCGTCTGGACTCGGCCTGGGTTCACAATACAAGGAACCACTCAAAAAGTCTGGAGAAAGTCTGTCTCGGAGGTAATGCATGAAAAGAATCACAGCTAATGCTACGAAAGGCTACAATTATTTGTTGGATTTTTCGATGGATTTTCGGCAATTTCAATTCTTCGAAGTACTTGGATTACTGTTGGATTCTTTCAACTTTTGCTAAGCAAGTGGACGAAGTCTGACACTGAGTCGCCGGCGTTCGAGCGACGTAAGCGTTCACCCAAGCTGAGACCCGGTGGCTCTAATGGCCATGGTGGACCTTGCCTGAGATACAGAGATATACATCAGGGCAACCAGCAGTCAATCAGAAAATGTGTATCTCAAGGGCTTGGTGATGTTTAGATCGGCAGAAGCTGTATCTAATATAAATAAAATATAAATACCCTTGAATACCCTTGAATTGAGATATGACGGATATGATGATCTGTGGAATTGAGCATGCATTGCATAACAATCGAAGATCGAAGGAGAGTGATGCAAAGTCAAAGGCTCAAAGGGCAAGTCCCAACAAAATACGACACTGTTCCACCAAGCTGCTCTTTGCTCGGACCTTGGCAGCAAATAGCTTACGACTCACAGATCTGTAAATGAGTAAATATGTTTAAATTGCAAATGCACATCAATGTTGATCATCACTAGGGTCAAGCATTGGTCAGACGTCGCACAATCCATATGATATAAATGATAAATACTAACTATCTAACTGATGATTCGGCTGAGCAATGTTCATCTTGCATCTTGCGTGCAGGCAGCGAGAGACAGGTGCACTGGTGGAAGCTGTCTGGGACATCAGTTCTGCAGTGGATTTGGTGCCGAGTAAACCGAACGGTGAAACGCAAGTTTGCATGCAAGGACCGACTATGTAAGAGTCATACTTGACGAAGAGGTCATGTGCGTTTGAAAAAACAATCTCGTTATTTTGGATCCTCACATGCCACCGCATTGCGGAGTCCTTGGCCCATCTGCCGAATCATGTCAAAGCCTTGGCTGAGCCGGTGGCATTGATGCATTTGATACACGTTGTTGAAGATTTCATTTATTGATTTAATTTGATTTAATCATATTTAATCCAATATCTTATCTATTACTAATCTTGATTTAGTGGTTTGGACATGCCCCCAGTATTCTCGCATAAGACCTCAACAGTATCGATGTGTGAAGTTGTCACTGAGGCCGATGCTGTAGTAGCCATTCGTGCTGGCCACAGCATGGCTGGGAGACTCATCTTTTGTGGCAAAAAGGCCGAAGTTCCTTCAACAAACGAGACATCGAAGAAGACCACATCTTCCCTATGCAAAGCCCTGTGCCAGATTATGCCAGTGCACTTCCCTATACCGCTATGACCTGCCCAAAGTAGCAATCAAACATGATCAGACCGTATGCTTCATATATCTTCATATGCTTATATACTGTCTTTTCAACCACTACCCTAGACTTGCGTGTCCGATAGCATACCTCCCGTAGTAACCACTTCAAAACAAGCCAAGGGTCAGTTCTGCATCCTCTGCCTCCTCCTTCTCCAGTCGGGCCTCAAAATTGAAATCTTGCATCTGCTTGATCACTACAGGCGATTCGCTTGAGATCACCATGGCTTGGCCCTTTTTGACTCAGTTCATGGCACAAAGAGCCTCCAAAGACTCGATCGCCTCCTCCTTCCCCTCCTTCCAAGTGTCACAACCCGAGGATGGTTTCAGCATGATTAATTTCAATCATGCGTCGAGGTGCGCGAGGTGAATCGGAGGGAAAACCTGCTGTCTTTGTCTGGCCATCTGTGTTGGTCTCTCTCGCAAAAAGGCAGACCAATCGACAGCATATTCTCTCCTTCTCCCCGTCTCCGTCTCCGGATTTGCTGTCATTGTAAATGGGCACATCGATCCTTAGGCATGTGTGTGAAAGCCTTGCACATTCAAACCACTCAAAAATGAAGAATTAAAGAAGTCTTGTCGCATTTTGTGCTGTCTGGCTGTCTGTTGAATTCCTTGATACTTGCAGGTTGCAAATTGTATCAAATTGTCCTTTGAGTTACAAAAACTGCCATCAAAACAGCCGAGCATCCACCGCCAACTCTTGTTCTCCTCACGTTTGAGAACCTCGCCCCCGTTCCAGCACCAAAAAAATCTCTGATACATGTCACTGCTCTCAAAGCCAACCGAATGGAAATGTACATTAACAGGTAGAACCGTCAATACTAACCCTCTCCGGTCATGCCATCATGCCGTGCTAACATGCATTTTGCATCGTTTTGCAGTGACATCTATAAGTAAATTAATCTGGTATGAACTGTCCAAAGATGTTTGAACCACCAAGCCAAGCTAATGACATCAACCAAATTCAATATGTCACAATGGCTTGGTTTCCCTTGCAACCGTCTCCGAAGGTGCTGTTTGAGTCTCAGACGGTTCCGGCCCCCTGCAGCCGCAACGAGACACCTGTGGATATCGGATCCAAACAACACAATGGATATGGGCATCGTGGCAAACATGGTGGCGAAATTCCGGCTTCAGATGGCTTCGGATGGCTTCAACCCGAGTCAAACCTGACAAGGGATGCTAGTTCTGCGTAGTTACACATATCTTCTTGTCCATCTCATGTGCTGAATGCCACGAATGCCACCCGAGTTTTCGCCTATGTTATGTAAATTTCTGCGACAATCCAGTGCACTGAAAAATGTTTTATCAAAGACACGGGGCATATCAGCCATGGACGAGTACAAATGTGTTGGTCATCGTTGGTCCATGCCTTGCTCACCCATACTTCTGAAGGGTTGGTCCACAACTTTGACCATGGGAGCCTCGGGTCAAATCGTTGCTGCGATCAGGCCCATCTTCATTGCTGATGGTTCGTGAGTCAATGGCCAAATTACGTGGACTAGTCAAATGTTTTGGTAATGCAGTAATGCATTGTCTTGAGAATATGAGGTTTGAGGTTTCAACATCAAACATATTCAAACATAATCTCTATCATCTTCTGCAATAATCTGGAATACAATTCAAGACAGATCCGGTTATGGAAATTGTTGCTGACGTTCAGGAGTTCAGGCCAAGTCTGCCTATCATCACTGAGGCAAAAACCATGCCCGCTGTAGTTCCCTGCGACCTCACCGGAGCCAATGAAACTCGATGGAATTGGACGACTTGGACGACTTGGACTTCGGTCTTCGATTCTCTTCGATCAAGAGACCCTTCCAATTTCCATTGACCCTCGGGAGGTAAGCTGCTTTTGCTCTCAGGGTTGCTGTACCTTGCTCCAAATGCAATACAAGTAAGGGTCACCGGGACAGTAAAAATGAGCAAAAAGTGTGGAAGTATTGAGGATCTTTTCCATTCAATTGGAACAGAGGTGAAAATAGGTGAAGTATATACTGCACCCAACCTCCACATTTTCCTGGTGATCAATGGCTGCAGCAGATCTCAGGCCCAAACGTCCATGAGCTCGTTTTGAAGACGCCATTGATCTTCCAAAACCTAGCAGCCAAATCTGGCCACATGCGTCATAGGCATTCATAGATCTTATAGGCTCCAAAAGCAACACGTGCGCTAAATGATTTTCATCGCTTATTGTCTTGCCCCAGTATCGCCCATGTCTCGCCCATGTGACCTGTTGAAGTAGATGATGGCGCCGCTGTCGGCTTTGAAGAGCGGCTTTTGTTGATGCAAGCCATCAAATCTAAAGACACCGTTGCATGCCTCAGCTGAAACATAGTGGAAAATGCGGAAAACGTAGCAAAACAGTACATGCCAAATATCAGACATCAAGTGGAAGAAAACCACACAAAACATCTGATCATATCTCAGTCGTTACATGCGAAGAACGTCCACATGCATGCTGTAGATCTTGTGTTTTGCCCACAAAATGCCCGCCGGGCTGAGCCTACCAACACTCAACCAAGCGCCTGTCACCTCGATGGACAGAATGGAGACCCTGGTCGTACAGACGTGACAGAGATGCCCCGGAGAATCCCACCATGACTATGCATACCTTACGACATGTATTCCATGTATCAATGATAGCAAACAAATATAATAGCTTAATTACACAGTATAGGTAAAGAAGTTCATATACCGATACATAATGAAGTGTATGTCAAATGTAAGAATCTGAATGAACATCATACAATCACACACTATCATGCATACTGCAGGGGCTATATTATTATACCGCCCATCACGTGCTGCATTTTTTCGCATAAAATTCTAAGACATTTCAAGTGTTGTCCGGGTTGTCCCCGGTTGTCCCTGCCTACGTTCATAGCCCAGGAATGAAGTGCCCTTTGGCATCTCGAGCTTTGGCCTCGGGAACACAATGTGAGCACGCAACTAGCTCCAGAATGCAGCTGATTGCAGCTGTTTTCTGAGATCTTGACCTTGGAACACTTGGAACCACAGGAGACTTGATCACCTCACATTCACAAGGGTGGTAGAGAACTCTGATAAAACGTCCACACAAATTGGACCTGATTGGATTGCGGATTGCGAGTCCAAGTTGTGACTGGAAGAAATCCTCTAAATGGTCTGGCTTCAGAAAGAAAAATGACGCCAATCAAACGCCTCCTTCTGAATTGTGATGATCTTGTCCGTGTCGCTTTTGACATCAGAGTCTTTCCATCCTCATGTCATCACAAAACTGTACAAAACCATACACGAAGATACACAGGAAGATTTAAAATATGGAGCAAAAACAAAAATTGCATCGAAACAAAAATCATATAACAGCATGGAATACACACATGGCGGACGAGATCACAAAGTCTGAGGCTAAAGCCCCAATCCACCACGGGCTTCTCTTCGAAGGGGCCTGGAATCGCCACCTGAAAGTTGTAAAAATCATTGGAACGCAACTGCACATAAATGTATTGCAAATGATCTTTACGAAGGCAATTGCAGCTGAAGAGAACTGACAGAGTTACAGTACTTCAACAGAAGACTGTTCAAGAAACGCGGTTTAAAGCTTTTGAAGATGTTGTTTTGAGGTAAAAACGCGGTTGAAGAGGCCAGACCCAGCCATTGGCAGAGTTTAGTTCTGACATCCAGAAAGTTGGAGTAATGCAAATTGTGAAATGGTACTAACGTCTCCAAGTCGTTGAGTCTCTTGTCAAATGCGTCAAACGTTAGCGGCTAGCGTGTTCTGGCCCATACATCAATGCAAACACTTTGATGGAACTCTGTTTGGCATTCTGATTCCTAGGCAGCGAAAAGTATCGGAGCATCTCTGGTGTTTTTTTTCTGAATTTTCCCTGAGGATGCCCAAGTGTTTTTGCACATCTCGTCACATTTGGAATCATGACCCTTCGCTACCGCAGCTGCGTGGATACGTGGAAACAAAAAGCCAAAAAGCAATGTGGAATAGGCGTGTCACATCACTTGCAATGATCAATGTCCTTGTGTCAAACTGAAACCATGTCCTGCATGCTTCGGAATGAGATGAAAATTGCTTTTTGTTATTTCCTGTCCCTTCCTTTACGAGTCGGTCGGCTTCTCAATGCCACAGGCTATACAGGCAGTTGGTTGTCACATGCCACCTCTCTACTGAAAACATGCATATTTCATATTTAGATATATTTCGACCTTGCAGGCTTGCACTGTGAAACTGACACAGGGATACACAGGGCACTATTTGAAGCCCTGGGCCCTGCAGAATCAACGCAGCTTCAGGACTTCAGGCAGCATATTCTGGTCCAACTTCTGAAACTAAGGGAGTCGCATCTGCCGCCCGATTCCACCGAGACCCACTCTTCTCACCCCATTTGGCGCGTTCTTTCTTCAGCTGTTGCTGAATGGCTTGTCTTAATGCAACAGCTTCTGGGTTGGAGACGTGAGTGTTCCTAGCATAGTGATCTACCTCAACTCCAAAAGAGACGCTTTTGATATCTTTTTACATAGTGAACAGGAATGTGCAGTATACAGGAGACCTGTATGACGCCTTCATCTCCTAACATTGTACGTGACGCTCCTTCTTCAAACATATTCGAACCGCTTCTCTGAAAAGGACGTCTAACATAACAAAAAGATACAAAAATTGACTCCAAGAATATCCAGCCCGTGAAAATCATGAAACATGTTCTGTCAAGAGACCACTTTGGTTGCATCAACGATGGCCTGCTCCAACTCACCCATCTCGAAAAGAGCTTTGGCTCTGCGAAAGCTGGCCTCAGACCAGGACTATGAAAAAGCTCCCACTGAAAAGGTCGAAAAGTATGGATTCATATGTCACATGGATTCATACTGTTGATGGAAGAAATCCAGCACCAGCTGGGATGTATAAAACCTTGTAAATACTGGGACAAATTATACTGGTGCAAGATTTCTACCAACAAAGGTATGGCAATGGATTAATTATGGATTCATGAGGTGTGCCCTGACTCCGAAGCCGTGGAATGTGCAATCTCTGTCCCGCAAAAAGTGTTTGAAGCCAAAATACCTTGAAGTTTGAAGGATTCTGACGTAGAGCGGCATCGGTGTCCTTAGCTACACGGCCACGAGCTTGGAAGTTTTCAAAACCCTGAGTTGGAGGCATAGCCGGCCCAGTGGGTTTGAAAGCTTGTGAAAGCTCTATGGGTTGATGAGCTGCATTCAAATGCTTGATCCCTCTAGTTGACCATGGAGTTTACCAGGGTCAAGATCCCAGCCACCAGACTGCAATGTAACCTAGGATCCTTCACAACCAAAGTCCATGCTGCATGGGAACCAAACTGAAGTGCCTCCTCATCATTGGCTTGGATTTGATTGGTGAGTAGCAGGCTGCGGTTGGAATGCAAAACACCAAACCTCAGATCCAAAGGCAAGTTGGCAAGTTGTAGCTTCTCGGAAACTGTCCACAAAGCTTCGTGTATCCCTTGTGCGCTTTTTAGAGCACAGGAGTCTGGCTGAATTCTGTGCAAGGCGCAAATTCTTCAGATCTTCTCGCTGACTTGAGGCCTTCCCTAGGTCAAAATCATCCTCGGCCCGTAGGAAAAGCATGGAAATATGGAAATGCCTTTCCTGTGCATTCCGACCCAGGTGCTTATAGTCCAAGTATCTTGCTTTATAATGCTTTATAGCTGCAAGGCTAGATTCAGCTAGATGTAGAACTGGATAACTTGCTTAAAGATGATTTTTGCCTATTTTTGCTGTGCTGGTCTGCTGCAAAGCATCCTCCTTGGCAAGTAGCATGGCCGTTGCTCGTATTGCTGCGGTGGTCACTTTGCGAGCTTCACCTGAAATGAGGAACGGCATCGAACGACATTCAAAGCAAGCAGTGGACTATGATGATTACGTAAGTCAAGGCTTGACAGTATTCGTACTAAGCGCACTAGCCGCACTAACAACTGCGTTTTGATGACAACAAATGCTGGTGGGACATCCTGTCATCTGAATATCTCCAAGTCACTGACCTGACCTGCATTGAACAACTCCTGTGCCTGCGATTTGGCTTTCATCACGGAGTCCATGTCAAGAGCTACCGAGATGTCCCCAATGTTTTGAAGCCAAACTTCTGCTTGCTCTTCGGAACTTGGTCCTTGCCTAAGATCCAAACAATCAGGAAACTGCCCAAGGGGACATCGATGCCAGGTATTGCCTGAGAAAAAGATTTAGTCATGAGATCTACGTATGCTTTGAGGAACCACCAGGGGAGAAATAAGAATGTCTGCATGGCGTTGCTGACTTTTCGACATAATCATGACATTCTAAGATAGTCTGAAAGACAAAGCCTGCTGTGGGCCAAACAAGATAGACAAGGCTCTCTCGGTTGACCTCATCGCTGGCAAAGAGTCCATCGGAGGTTTCAACAATCAAACTGCCTTGCTGCACTCGTACTTCACTTCCTTGGTATCCACCTGCACTTCGACCAGCAAAGTCATCAGGCTTGGTGACAATGTCCAAGGATGAATGAAGTTCCAAGAACTTTTTCTCGTCCTTGGCTTCCTCATTTGACTCCTTTGCTTTGTTCTCTTTGTTTGTCTTGTCATCTGGCTCCGAAGCACTCTTTTCTGGAACCAGTCTTCTAGTGACAGGTCCAGTTCTTTTTGGGAGATTTGGCACCGGCACTTCTTTGACTGGCTCTGGTGGGCGTTCTGAACGACGTTTCTCGATGATATCCCGGTGTTCTTCCATGCCGGTGGCGATGACATCAGTCACCGACTCTTTTTTTGCAAGTTCAGCAGCAGTGCGACCATCTGCATCTTTGAGTTCAGGATCTGCACCATATTCCAACAAAAGACGCAAAATTGGGATCCATCCATGAAAAGCTGCACGATGCATGGCAGTCCGACCATCAGATGCTTGGCGATCGGGATCTGCATTGGCACGTAGAAGTTGTCCAATGACAATGGTGTGACCTGCCATGGCTGCTTCGGACAGCGCGGTGTAGCCATTGTGGTCTGCCCAATCTTTGTCCTAGGCCCCATGGTTCATCATGGTTCCATGGGAGCAAAGAGATGCAGTTGGTATAGCATGACTTTACAAAGTGCAATAGCTGCAAGAGGTTTGCAGGTTTTAGGTGGTCACAAGTTCACAAAATCATGGACACGATGCTTCACTCCAGACCAAGTTAACACTAAATCAACCAAACCTCAAGCCTTTTGCTGCAAGATTTCCTGAAGTTATCTGTTGCAGCCAAGGATCTGCACCATCCTTCAGCAGCCGATCTACATCTTGATGCCTGCCAGCTGCAGCACGTTCCACGAGCTCTTTACTCAGCTTCTCCGCATCAGCTGCGACCATTGTGCGAACAGCTATTGTGTTACAAAAATCAACATGTATCTTCACACATCTTCACACCATATTTTGGCGGCCTTAGTTGGAGCTGCGTTACTATTGTTGTGATAGTTTGTTTGCAGGTGGAACAACGTTCAGCTCACTTGGATTTTTGGACAGCGCATAACAAATTTGATAGTAACATGATGAGTGAACATGAGAATGACATGTCATGTTGCCCGCATGAAGCTACGAGCCAGATTGCACGAGACATTGACATGGCTTCACTGCTGGCACTGCGAATTGCAAATTGCAACTGCAATCGTTCATTGCAAAAAGCAACACTAAGCCAAAGATTGCTTTGAAACAGCGGATTCTTAGGCAAATGAGAGGGACAAAAAAAGGCAATGAGTTGATTGGTACAAAGGCCCTTTTTTCTGCGATGACCCTCAAAACAGTGCCATCGCCGTGGTGAAAGCAACCAAAGCCAAGGAGAAACTCAGCATGGCCGGCAGCCCATGTCGTGTTTCCAAAAAAGCTTTTTCATTTGAATACACTTACACTTTCATACAATTTATTTATAGCCCCTAAGAGTCAACAGTACATGACAGGTACCCAAAAAAAACCACCCGAAATCCACATTTGAACTATCTGACTATCTGACGATCTCAATTGAAGTTGGAGACAAGTTTGTTCAAACAAATGGATTGTTTTTCCCTCAAGTTAGCTTATGAAATGAGTGGTGAGTAATTAGGGTGAATGAAATATATCGTGTATAACATTCCAGGTGATACTGTTGATGCTTTTAGTCTTATCCTTTCACAGGGACCCAAGTCTGGGCCATACATATCCGACGTTGGAACCAAGGCACTCCATGTGGTTAGTTCCACCATGCGGGCCCACCTGAGAATGCGTGGCATCATGCCAGGCAATGCAGGCAATGCACTGCGTCGTATTCAAAATCCCAACCCAGCCTGTTGCTGTGCGTTGTGGCCTAGGCACAAAAGTGGAGAGGAATGGATCACACAACAGCAGTTGTGAAAAACATGAAAATCTGGTGATGGCGATTATCATATCTGTAATCGCCAGGTTGGCATGGAATTCTACGATGGCGATTATGTTTTCAAGTTCAACAGTTTTTCGGTCTTGTTGACGAATTTGCATGTTTCCATTCCACCCCTCAACAATCAATAAGGATGAAAATATAGCATGAAACTAGGACGCGAGTATGAGTCAATAGCATCCACAATTTCCAAGGCATATTTTTCCTGGATTTTAAAGGCTCTCATGTTCCACCTGTCGCCGCGCTGAGCTACCGGACTGTCAAGCTTCGGTGTTTTGGAACTCTGTGCCTTGTGCTTTCGAACTTCAGAGCACCGAAAAGTTACAGCAGACACAGCGAGAAACACAGTGCTTGGTGTACAAATTGCACAATGCACCACTGGCGGTGCAAATTCGTCAAATAGAACTGATAGAACAAATCCGCATGAAAAAAACCTGAGAAACGCTTCATCTTCAATTTGAGCAAACCGGTTCCTCTACCAAATGACCAACCACGGCAGCTGTCACTTCTTGCTTAAGCCCACTATGTGTACATATCATATGTAGTCTTCATTCTGTACGCGTGGAGATGAGGTGTCAGTAATCTCAAACCTGAAATCATGAATAGCTTGACGAATCTTGACGACACTGATTTTGAACCAGATACTTCATCCTCTTTCCATTGCGGTGGTTGTTTTGCTGCCTCTTCAGCTGCTGCGTCCTGCTCGCG
>DF242507.1:0-55168 GCA_000507305.1 Breviolum minutum Mf 1.05b.01
ATCTTTTAATATTCTTTCTAATATATCTTAAGATATTCTTTCTAACATATTTTTGAATATTTTTTCAAATATTTCTTTTGATATTCATTCTAACATATCTTCTTATATTTTTTCCGCCATATCTTCTAACATTCTTTCTGACATATCTTCTGCTACATCTTCTAACAACTCTTATTCTTTCTAACATATGTTTTAATAATTTTTTCTAATATTTCTTCTAATATTCTTTCTGCTTTTTTCTTCTAACATTCTTTTTGACATATCTTTTGATATTCTTTCTGACATATCTTCTGATATTCTTATCTGACATATCTTTTGACATTCTTTCTAACATATCTTCTGACATGTCTTCTAACATTCTTTTTGCTATATCTCTTGATATTCTTTCTGATATATCTTTTGACATTCTTTCTGATATATCTTCTGACATTCTTTCTGACATATCTTCTGAAATTCTTTCTGACATATCTTCGCAGTTGAGGTCCGGCGCGGCACACTGATTTCACAGAATCGCGGTTGAGGTCCGGCGCGGCATACTGATGTCACAGGATCGCGGTTGAGGTCCGGCGCGGCACACTGGTTTAACAACATCGCACTTGAGGTCCGGAGCGGAACACCGATATCACAGGATCGCGGTGGAGGTCCGGCGGGGCACACTGATGTAACAGAATCGCAATTGAGATCCGGAGCGGAACACTGATATCACAGCATCGCGATTGAGGTCCGGCGCGGCGCACTGATATCACAAGATCGCGGTTGAGGTCCGGCGCGGAAGATTGATATCACAAGATCGCGGTTGAGGTCCGGCGCGGAACATTAATGTCACAAGATCGCGATTAAGATCCGGCGCTGAACACTGATCGCGGTTCAAGTCCGGCACGCCACACTGCACTCATATTGTCGCAAGAGGAAGACGAGGAGGACGACAAGGAGGAGGACGCGGGAGGACGAGGAGGAGGACGCGGGAGGACGAGGAGGAGGATGCGGAGGAGAAGGAGGAGGACGCGGAGGAGAAGGAGGAAAAGGGCGACGGCGATAAGGACGGCAAGAAGCTTAAAATCTAACAAGCCTAATGTTTATCAATATATATATATATATAATGGAAANATAACTATAAATACATATATTTTTCAAAATTAAATATATTATATAATATATTAGTAAAAATATTCTTAAAATCAGAAATTTAATAAAATTTCTTCAAATTTTAATAAATATATATAATTCAAATTATTATTAATATATTTTTTATTTTTATAATTATTAATATACATTAAATAATGATATCGTAATAAGAATCGAAACCGAGATCTTTTCCTCGTATTTTTTTCACAAATCCAAAGGAAAACAACATCTAATTATAGATATAATTCATATAATATATATTAGATAATAAATATTATAAATATTATCTTTAATTAATGATACTCTTCATATATCTATTTTTGATATTTTTGGCTTAGCCAATTGTCTATTTATTTATATTTCCTAAATTGAAAAATGCCACTCTCCGGTGACATGGGAACACACCTTTTGCCACTGTACAAGCAAGGCAGGGTTTGTGCAATGCCCTTGATCGAATTTTGTGCATTGCAGGAGCCTGAAACACAAAAGGCTTGCCAACTGCAACCTGAACTTCATGAATGTTCCTGAAATGAAACATTGAGGAATCAAGCTTCATTTCTGGCAAGGACTGTATAAATTCAACCAAAAAAAACATGGGTTTTCGATTGATCGAAATAGTCACAATCATCGAAACGGCAAACAGCACTGTGATATCTGCTTAGTGATATGATTTGTTTCCCTTCATCTTGGAACAACGCAGTTGAAAGTTGGTTTGCCTGTGGTTTGGCCTTTGCTGCAAGAGGTTTATGGGAGGAAACTCCAATCTCTAAATTTCACCGAGCCCATAGGATGTTTGAATTGTCAAAGATGTAGACAAAGATTAATCCAATAGATTGTCAAACCAGAAATTGGATTCCTGTGGACCAACTAAATCTGAAATATTATAATTCTTGTAACTATATGGTCATTTCAAGTAATCTTGGAACACATTTTTCAACAAATAGTTCGTTATCATTGGAGTTCCAATCCCTTCAAGACGCTTCAGCTTCGCGTCGCGCCTTGCAAGTAGCAACCCATCAATCGTGAAGTTCCATTTGTGGGATCTAAGTCCAATGAACTATATGAGCAGTTCTGGAGGTGTATGCAAATATTTTTTCTGTAAATGCTTGCAAAAAGTATTTACATATAGCTGCACCCTATTCGTAAAGTAACACATGGATACATATCCCCCTATATAATTTGAATCCGAAGTCCCTTCATTGGGGGGTAACACCCCATCAACTGAACGGATATTTAGCATAACCTGAATGGAATTGAACGGGTAGCCAATGATGCTGTGTCAGAATTTCCCTCAGCTAAACTCATAGAGGCAATGGAACATCCACTATTTAGTCATCCATGTGGCATGGTTTTCAGTATTGTTTTTGTTTTTTTGCTGAGGCCCCTATCGTTATCGTTTTGCATGGTTTGGTACAATCCGACATTTCGTATCTATGATTGCTCGAGACTACTTGCATGAACGCACATTTGAAGGGACATTGGCTTATCATCCACGTATCATAAACATCATCCTCTTCCCTTCCCTATCCTTGGCCACTGGCATGGCCTGTGCCGCTGCACGCCGTGCTGCCTCGTGTGGCACCTCATGTTTGATTGAATCAGTTGTCATGTTTCTGGACATTCCTGGAAGGAAGGAAGCAAATCAATTAGGAACCTAAAACCACAAGTTGCGATGATACACAAATCCAAATATCCCAAACACTGCACTATCAATGAGAAAATCACTCCAAATTGACAGCAATATTTTGGCATGTTTGGGTCCTTCCAAATGGGCGGGCTCAATCACACCTGGTAGACCATGAGGCGGCAACTTACATATCTACTTAAAGTACATCGTTGCATTCCTTCCTCACTCTGGATCAATTGAGTCATTACAGATGTTCCTTCCAGAACTTTCATTACGATTCTAGATTTTATTGCAATTCAATATCATGAGGTCTAGGGCACTTGTCCAATGAAAACTAACATTCCCTTATGAACTATTGCCTTCCCAAGACATGTCACCTCTGAGTTCCAAACCACACCTTGAGACCGATAGATTTCAAAGAGATCCTGGAAAAATCAAAAGATGGAGTGTTGCCAAGCCAGTGGTGTTGTAGGATTCAACAAATGTGACCACCAATGTTGTTGTTGTTGTTGTTGTTGTTGTTGTTGTTTTCACACATATAACCCGGCAAATTCAAAGTCACAACCCTATAAATGGAAAGGGCCGGAATCCAAGCATGATTTTTCAGGGGCATCATCTCAATTTGTTGTGCGTGTGGAAAGACAAATACATTCAACAAAACACAAATCAATAACTCAATGTACGAACCAAAACTACCTATCTTGGACGTGGCTACCTTGTGCCGTTACCTTTGTGAGCCTCCTTTTCTTTTCTATGTTTCTTGTTCTTGTTGTTGTTGTTGTGGTTGTTATTGTTGTTGTTGTTGCTGCTGTTGCCGTTGCTGTTGCTGTTGCTGTAGTTGGTTGTTGGTTGTTGGTTGTTGGTTGTTGGTTGTTGGTTGTTGGTTGTTGGTGTTGTTGTTGCTTGTTGTTGTTGGTTGTTGTTGTTGTTGTTGTTGGTTGTTGGTTGTTGGTTGTTGTTTGTTGTTTGTTTGTTTGTTTGTTTGTTTGTTTGTTTGTTTGTTTGTTTGTTTGTTGTTGCCATTGCTGTTGCCGTTGTTGGTGTTGTTTTTTTGCTTCTTCTGCTAAGCCAACGTTTGCAAACACACCCCATGAACACCAGACAACCCTTCCGCCTTGGTACGTTTCTCCAGCCGCTCTTTGGCCTCAATTCGGTTTGCAGCCCTGGGAAGTGTCCGGGCCAAGTTTCAATTTTCAACCTAAAAGTTGGGAGGTCATTTATTAACGCTATTTCTGATAAAATCTGAAACCCTGGATATCTGGTCTATTAAACTTTTATGACTTATGACTTATGACTTAATTTATATGATTGTGTTTTTTTCAGGTGGGCTTCCTGACCCAACGATAACCACACACCAAATTATCACGTTGCAGACCAAAATGCCATCATTTTGACTAAGCGCCCAGTCATGTGAAACCATCAGTAACCACGCATGTTTCATCTTTCCCTTTAAAAAAAAGAAAAGATAACTCGTTCTTCCTGTCACTGTCTTTTGATGATAGGCTGGTAGCCACCATAACATCTCCACCCACCAAACCTTTACAACAAAAACACTATCCACATGCATCCCAAATTTGGATCAAGTGGTTCCAAAAGGGGTTGTGGTGTGTCACATGCCGACACGGTCGGTCTTGGTGCCCGAAACGGTCTTGGGCGGACTCGCTGCCACAGGAGCCAAGGAGAGACGAATCGCCTCATGGATCTCCGATGACTCACTGGAGCTTCCAATGATAAGATGATGTCTTGATGCTTCCAGGCCACGGGACGGGATTTCCGTAGATTTTTCCAGTAGGTTCAAGACAACATCAATCTCAGAATGTACCGATTAACCCATCTCCACCCTCGAAATTGCATGAACATATCACAGAAATTGGCGATTCGAAAGATACTATCCAATGTCAACTATTGAAACCGAATTGAACATACGTTAGGTTTTTTTGGTGAAACTCTTTAATTTTCCAGAAACAAAGGGTGAATATCAACCACTCTGATGTTCCAGCAAGCTAGAATCAAGCAATCACCACGGTAGACACATTTTCATTCGAAGAGTTTATCTGGGGACACTGTGTCATCTCGGTGTCACCTGTACCTGCAGTCTTTATGCTTACCCATGAAACCAAGTCGATCCGGAAGCTTGTACTTGTAGACTGTAGTATGGTACAACTAGCACGGAAAATGTGCAGCAAAGATACAAACATACACATGTAGATTGGTCATTTTAGCCTGAGGAAACAGCTGACATATCTTTGGTTATTTTCGGGTCGACCATATTTACAAAGAATCATGCTGAAATATGTTCCAGGAATCCAGATTCATAGGAAGAGCTGCTTATTGAGCATATTACAACTATGATGTTGGATAAAAAAGAGGAAATAAGGAAAAACTTGGCAAGCATTGGATGTAATGCAGGCTGATGGGATGCCCATCATTGCGCATCAACAAGGCTGCTGGCTCATTGCTGATCTTTGTCTATCTCAAAGTTTTTCCTGTTGCAAAACTCACTGGGGGCTACAAGTTCTCAAATTGCTACACCCTGCAAGATTAACATGGAACATAATCCTGGAGGTTTGGAAGATGATATTCCTTTCTAAATGGGTGATCTTCCCGGGTGTATATTCTTATGCGACATGAGCATGACACAACTCTCCAGAGTAGATTTTTCCATGCTGAACAAATTTGTTCGTCGTACGACGCCGTAGATCCCCCCTGTAGAATTCCAGAAAAGATGTCCCACCAGTTTTTGTTGGGCACAAAAATATCCACAAATCCCACCCATTTGCGGTGCTGTATATGAAACCTTCAATATCTTTTAGTTTTTTTTGCTGAGATTATCTACTACAGTAATTACCTTCCATATAAACAACATTTGCAGCCCAACAACAATTTGAACTGAGCTTTTCATTGCTGGGATTCAAGAACCAAAGGGTACCCCGGGTACCCCATGCCAACCTCTGCGAGGTCCTCATCGCCGTTCTCCTATGCTGACTTTGTCTGAAAAGATGTGACTGGTCGACCATGTCTGTATGTCTCCAACCCCAAACACATCATCTAGACACGTCATACTGTATAATTACTAATGTTTGCACTAATACTGCTGATGGAAAAAATCCTTCACCAGACGATATGGGCAATTTCGTATTTTGAACAAGGTTTCACATCCGTTTTTTGTCATGGCAACACAGCAAACGTGGGGCGTTTCTGTTGTTGACCCGTATCGGAAAAGGTTCCACTTCTTTACGAAATCAACTCATCTCCTAAGTCAGCATCATCTCAAAAAAAAAGATCAATCCATAGATTCCCGAAAAGTGTCTCTCAAAGGATGGTCTGAAGCAACGAGAACTTACTTGCAGCTATGCAAGTTTCAGTATGTGTTAGGAGCTGTAGCCCATAGGAAGATCTCAGTAAGAGACCCTTATTGGCCATATAGTCCAGCATCATCCCTTTAGCTTCCCCCAGAACAAAAACACCTGGCTGATTGAAGACTGAATTCCATTCATGTTTTCTTTTAACTGATAAACAAAGTAGTTTCAACCCGCAATAATCATCAATAATCTATGTATCTATAATGATATAGAGATCATAATCTCAGTATCTACATGTATCTACTATATACACAATATAAATATACGTAGTATGAATCATTCACATATATATATATATATATTAACTCAGGGGTCCAGGGTCAATTTAAGAGACTTTTTAAGTTTGGCATTATAGTCCACTCCTTATAACCGACTGGATGTGCCTCCGTAGCCTGGCTACCAGGTCTGCTCGCAGGGAATGTGGCCCAAACACTGGCCTTGAGACACCCACAGCCCGCAACCAGGGTTTGCGGGAAATTGATGATTTTGGACACAACCCGAATCTTGTGGACATTGTCATTATGGTGTGGGCCAAGCAATAACCGGTTGGTGGTTTCAACCCCTTTGAAAAATATTAGTCAAATTGGGAATCTTCCCCAGATAGGGGTGAAAATAAAAAATATTTGAAACCACCACCTAGATAATCATGGGTGAATTAGTTTTGATTGAGGGAGTAAATCCAGTGCCTTGAGCAGTGGATAGTGCTCACTGAAAAGGGACCGAAACACTTGAAAAATCTTGCAGACAATTATCTGGAACATTCTGGAACTGCCACTGGCTGCGGGACACCATCCCAAAGATTTGCTGTTGCAAAGCATACACAAAAATCATCTCCATCCCAATCGGCCGCTTTGAAGAGGATTCCTAGGTCCTGCCCAGGTAAACATCATGAGTTCATCTCCTTGCACCTATAGGGGAAAACAAAAACAAACAACAAAGAACACCATCTCCGATTTCACGGACTTTTTGTTGGAGGTCAGCTTCAACAAATATGTCATGAATTTTTCTTTCCAAAACCTCCCATCAAATGTCCCGAAAACAAAGAAATCGGTCTAAGTTCCCCAACCAAAGGAAGGGGCATGTGTACCTGGATGCGACCATTGGTCGTTTCCAGGTGTTTTTTTTGGTTGGCCCGAATTGAAACATGTACTACCATAGGATCCATGTATATATGGTATATTTGCCTACATTTAGTGGATGTTTATATGAAATGTAGGTAAATATACCATACATGGATCCTGTGGGGTATTGACTACTGGTGAAACATGGTGAAATATCATAAGTGACCTGATGTATGAAGGAATTCTTATGATGAAGTGGATACAAGATTCTGAACCCCAAAGATCTCGATTCTAAATGAAAATCATACATCACTGCACCAAACAAACACAATTGGATCAGCTGAAACCCCAAAGTTGTTGGTTGCCCTGGGTGATGTTCTTTTTCCAGCTGTTGGCATGTTTAGTTTCCCCGTTTCTTTTCGCGGGATGTACATCCCTAAAAACTAACGGCTGGAACCTGAAAAATACCACGTTGCAAAGGAAAACCATCTTTTAAACACCAACACCTTTTTTTTGGGGGGGGTCCATGTTTTGTTCACTTTGTTCTGGGAAATATAAAAGATCCACGCCTTGTTGGATGTGATACACCCACTGAATTGAAACATCCTACGTTTATTGACAGTGCAATTATAGTAGTCCTTTGGGGTTACTTAAAGTAGACCAACCAATGGTGAAGATATCTGGGTGAATATGGAATATGGAATATCGATGAATATCGTATCATTTCACCCATTAAAAAAATGCGGGACATCCTGTAATAACAACACTACCAACAGCCTTTGCAAAATAAACCACCAACATATCACCTGTCACGAGCAAGCTAAAGGATTGTGGTTATCTTGCCTTGCCAACACCCAGGGGAAGCTAAGGGCGAAATGTATTGCATTTCATAAGTACATCAATCCTTCTACAAAAGGATTCCAATGAAATAAAGGACTGTTTCTCATCTTTTCTTAGCATTTTGGCTACCAGCCAGCCACATATACATGAGAAGATACACAAACTCATAGTTATTCAATATGATTATATATATAAAGATTCAGAACAATCCTTTTTTGTCGCACAGCGAGGTCAGTTTTGTCAATAAAAGATTTAAGCATTCTCCCAAATGCTATTTAGAATCCCGTTAGAATCTTCTGCCAAGCCAGAAGAAACTAAACCTCAAGATTCTTGGTACCCCTAAGGAAACAACTGCCAAGCCAGTGTTCCTTAGCCTCGAGTACTCAAAAAAATGGGGTTTTTCTCCAACCCAGTTTCCAAAAAACCACACAAGAATCACGTTTTTCCACCTTTCTTACTCCCCTTTCCGGGGGGGTGGAGTGGGAACTTAAGCCGAAACTAGCGAGCGAAAAAGGTTACTGTTCTTCATCTTTAACCCCGAAACGAAGGGACAAAGATTCAGAACAATCCTTTTTTGTCGCACAGCGAGGTCAGTTTTGTCAATAAAAGATTTAAGCATTCTCCCAAATGCTATTTAGAATCCCGTTAGAATCTTCTGCCAAGCCAGAAGAAACTAAACCTCAAGATTCTTGGTACCCCTAAGGAAACAACTGCCAAGCCAGTGTTCCTTAGCCTCGAGTACTCGAAAAAATGGGGTTTTTCTCCAACCCAGTTTCCAAAAAACCACACAAGAATCACGTTTTTCCACCTTTCTTACTCCCCTTTCCACGTCCCCCTGGTCTACTCGTTTTACGAGTATGCTCAAGTTGAGGCAGGGTTTGATCCAAAGATCGGGAATAGATGTGGCTAAAGACACGTAAAGAGGCTGTTGGGACCTTTATTTCTGCCAAAATGGCAAGGCCTTCATTGATATAAATTCTTGCAGTACGGGCTGCATGCCAACGGCCTTGTAAGAGCAGTCTGTCTAGACTGCCGTGCTTACTAAACCAAAAGGTTGCACCTCCTCGCCTTAATGAATAAGGACGAAATTCAAAAGATTCCAAATTTAAGGCCTTTAAAGTGTCTGAAAATTCAGTGCGCCAAGCACTAGGGGATAGAACCAATGGTAAAATAGCAGATTGTTTCCACTGCCATAAACGTCGGACTAAATCCTGTACATTGGCTGTCACACTTTCTGCTGCACCTTGCCTCTTGCCCCCTTTAGTCAGTCCCAAAGATATAATGGCAGGACCTTCATTGCTTGAGACTTCCAGGTGATGTCGCCGGAGTCCGAGTAATTCCCCCGTCCTTAACATACAGTAGAAACCCAGAAGGAGTGAAAGAGCAAACATAGGACGCCCATGGAATAGCGAATAGCCTACCATGGCCTTCAATACCACCTCGGGTAACGGAGGTGCACGGTTCGGAATCTCATGAGTATGCCATACCTTGAGCAGTCGCCAAGTGCATGGCAGCAGTCCTCGCAAACGAGGATCCTGATCCTGGAGGCCAGCAATAGTATCGGAGGCCAGAGCCCTCCCCTCACCTTGGCTCCAGAGATATTCCAGGTACTCGGAAGTAAAATGGTCTAGTTGTGCACGTTGACGAGGCAATTGCATGCCATTCTCTTTTAGGAAAATCAGAAAACGGTCTAACGCTTTTTGATAGCGGGCTTTTGTAGCAGGTTGAACGGTGAGGCTCCTCAAGCTCCCCATTTGTTGTCTCAGTCTTTGTCGCTCTTTTTGTGTACGGCCTTCAACTTTTGCGCCTTTTCTTGGCATTGTGGAAACGTCTACTCGGCCTGTCGGCCGGATTCTGCTTTGTGGCCACATAGGCCCAAACAGGGTGAGCATCCGCACACAAAATAAGAGCGTTGATTTGACTGAGAACACGACGAAGCTTCTTGGAGCTGGACCTACCTCGACTCAAACAGTGTAAGCAAACCAGGGAGTCCACAAGGTGAATAAAACGACACTGTGTCTCTCGGCGTCGCTCTAGCCTCCAAGAGAGAGTTGTAAGGACTGCTCTAAGCTCCAGCTCATTAATATGAGCCTCTTGGCTTTTCCAAGCCCATCCCGCAATAGACCGCCATTTCCAGAGTTTAGCTGGAATACTTGCCCGTAGACGGTGAAACTTGATGCTCCCTTCAGTAGGAGCTTGTAGGAGGATATCCTCCCCTTTGATGCTTATGAACGTAGAGAGTTTTCGCGCAAGAATAAGCGGAGCTGAGGTCATAGTTGATGAAGTAGTCCGAAACTGCTTGATGGGAAGCCGTTGGAGGAAGCCCCTCAAAATCTGAGGTGATCCCGGAGTGGTCTGTTCAATGACCTGTTTCACAGTGTGGATCTTAGTTAACCCCAGGGGATGGCACAGCTGGCCAAGCAGCCACGTCACCACCATGACATTCCAGGAATTGCCAATAAGGCTATGCCGGGTATCCATGTACTTGGACCCAACCTGCAAACTTTTTGGCATACACGTTTCAGTGAAATGCAAGGGGAATCCCATAATAGTTTCCTTTTCAGAAATACTGGGCAATCTAAGGGTGCCGTTGGATTCTTTGACCAAGTGTTTGTCACGGTATTGATAGGGTGGATAGCGGTGCATATCATCCTTCCACCTCTTTACCTCCCACTCGTCACATTGCCAGAGCCCTGCCGGCCGTGGACCTGCAGATTCCCGAGGTCTAGCCGTGGTGAAAGTAGGCAACCCATCATTGCCATTCAAAATACAACCCCGGAGTTAAGAAGTCACTTGCCTCCAAACTCCCCGAAAGCTCCACCCAACGGTACCCTGCCCATCCATTGCCTTGCCAAGGATGTATAGTAACTCCCTCGCCTTCCACAAGCTCCCAAGAAATCCAATATAGTCTAGGCCGTCTACACAGTGAGATGCCATAGCTGTCAATGACTACTGGGCAAACCCCAATAGATTCACTCATGATAGCGCGGTCCTTCTCATCCATCGACCAGACACTTTCCATAAGGAAATGTACTTGAGCCCAGGGAAAATACCTTTTGCACAAATGGTAGACACGGCCAACATGGGGAAACAGGGAACTTCTTGCATCTTTGAGCGCCCCTTTCCGTTGGGAATTAAGCCCTGACACACCCTGACACGGGGGGCCTCCTCCACATATTACAACCCCAACGTTGGAATGTTGGGCCGCCCATCCAGCCACCTGGGCATCATCAATCTCTTCCACATTTCCAACCAAAGTAGTTTCAGGAAAATGAGATTCCACTACTCTGTTCCCTTCCTTGGAGACCTCACAGCTCACATGGCCAGACATGGGGATAGAGAGTGCATCAGCTGAAACCCTTAGGGCTCCTATTCCATCGAAAAGACCCACCGTCAGCACCATCGCGTGGTCCTCAGGCTCTGGGATATCTCCTCTTACATGGCACTTGGCAGCATGATGCCCCAGGCAGGTTACCCCAGCGCTAACACAAAACCCCCCACCAGACTCGGAGGCATCACTTGCTGTGACGTCCTCCCTGAATGGACTTCTCACATTCATTTGAGCAAGTGGCAACGCGCAAACAAAGCGGATCAGCTCCAGCTTCACCACCGGTGGCAATGCTTTCTTTACGACAGGGGGTTCTCCCTCAAAGGAAATGATAAAAGCCCAAACGGCATTCAGCATTCCCAAAAGTGCACGCCTAAACATACAGCAATAAACAAAGCCGCCACAGACGATTTGCATCTCCTTCTGACTGGCTCGCGACGCCTCCAAAAGCTGCAATGCAAGTGATGCGTACTTGAACACCTTGGCCGGTTTGGGAGTAACTTTCCCAGTACTTCCATCAATCCAGGCTCCCTGGATCTCAGCAGCTGCCATACGCTCGACTGTCTTCTTAGGATGCCGAGGAAGACCCAAAACTCCATACTGTTCACGGAGATTCAAAGAGTAGATGGAAGGCTTGCCAGCCACCAATCCTGCCAGATCGGCATCCATTTTTTCCAACACATCAAAGTTGTCCAAATAGACGCGGTACATATCGTCACACCTTGGAAGAGGCCTATCTCGTCTGATCTCAGGCAATGATTGACCCTTAAGTTGAGGCCCATGCAACGCCAAACGTGCCACACGTCTGTGAATGTGTTGGGCAATTGAAACACTATTCAAGAAACCCATAGGCAGAACCTTGGAGACCAACACACACCGAGATCCTCTCAAAGCAGCGGGAACCAAAGCCGGAGGAACTTCCTTGTTGAAACCCAAGAACCTTTTCCACTGTTGAGGCACACTAAACAAGTAGAAAAAACAACGGATGTCTTCACTACTCATAAGTAGCATCTTCCCTTCTTCCAAGACATAGCTGGACATCCCCGCCCAAGTGGGAAGGGTGGATATATCTCCCCCAAGATTCCTGCAAAGTTTGTTTACTGGCACCAAATTCATTATCAGTCTCTGCATCTCCCATGGGCCATCAAACTCTTCCTTACTAACCCCAAACAATCCATTGAGCACAGGCTCACCACGGAGATGATACACCTCCCTGAGGGGCATGATCTCACATAGCCCTTTTGCCAGTAGCCCTTCACAAACTTGAGCCCAGTATCCTTCTTCTACCATAACTCGAGGTGGTTTAGTATATATCTGAGATTCGACAGGAAGTAAATAGTCCTCAAAGTTCAGCACATATGAAAGAGTACCCAGTTCACATACATCTTGGAGGGGAATGCAACCAACTTGATCAGGTAATGCGGGGGCCAAATTTTCCCATCGAAATTGCTTTGCCACTCTAACTTCCTCACCCCTATAGTCCACCGACCTAGTGGTCATCAGCTGCTCCCAACGCCACTCTCCAAATTTTTCCTCCCAAGCTAAGACACCGTCCACGTAGGCCTTGAGAGACCTCACTGCGGCCATCCTCGCTTTCGAGGGTATGGTCTTCGAGGCAGCAGCTACACCATAGTAGCTGTTCATGGCTCTGCAAGCGCAAAGCAGCAGGCTTGGTGAACCATCGGCAACATTGCTCCCTAGAAGTTGTAACTCTTGAAGAGTTTCAGGTAAAGGAAAAATCCCACCTGAGGACTTGACCTTGCTGTGCTTAAGTTTGGCATCTTGAAGACATTGACCAAACACTTTTAACATCATGGGAGCAACTTCGCCGAACGACTTCCCTTCTAGGCCTTTCGCGCTCAAAAGCTCTACGTTTGCAGCTCCACCTGGGACATTGCCCAGGGTCCTCTCTTCTAAAAACTCCTCTCCTATTTTTCCTCCTTCTTCACTTTCCTTCTCATCCTTCTCATCATGCAAGGTCTCAACAAGGGACCCAAGTGAGACACCTGGTTCAAAGACCATCGGAGGAATCTGAGTCGGCTCCTGACTCCTCCCCTGAATCTTCTCACCGTGAAACTTCTCCTCAATGCCCTCTGACTCATCAACCTCTTTTTCTTCTACCAAGCCCTTCAATCGCCCTTCTTCTTCTGATCTTTTTCTTCTCTTTCGTCGCCCTTTCTCCAATTTCCCTTCTTGCCTTTTCCTTTTGAATCTTTGTTCTTTCCCTTTCCTTTGACGTCCCAATGATCTTGATCGCCTTTCCTTCTTTCCCAGCCTCCTCTGCTGGATGCAGCTTTGGCCTTGAGCTCCTCCCGGTGTAGTCTGGAGGCATCTAAGGTCTCGACATTGGTCGACAAGCTTGAGACCTCGTGTGGAGCCAACTCTTGGCGTTGCGAGATTCGATAATCTGATCCTCCTGAAATTTGTTCCAAAGATTTGACCCTCTGAGTCAAAACATCGCACGCCTGAGCAATCCTCCCCTGAATCAACAAGTCCTGGGCGAAACAAATCGTCTGAACCTCTCGATTCATCGGCCCACTCATTTTTGGATGGAGGAATTGGCGCCAGTACTGGCTGAAGATGGGGGGTACCTGATCTTGGCTCAACTCCCAAGGCTCCCCCGACTGTCTCACCAGTGACGTCTGCATCTGTGAGATCGCTCCCCAGGTCAAAGCACCTGGCACCTTGCCCCACACCGACTTCACCTTGATCTCCTCGCCGAAAATGTTCGATCCTTCTCCGGCCTCGGAGCCACTGCTCCCCGTTGATGGGCTCCTGCTGCTTGAAGAGCTGTCTTTCTTTCCTTTCTTCTTTGCCACTTTCTTGGCTCTTCGAAGCATCTTGCGTCGAGTCCCATGCCGAGGGTCCAACCCAGTTTTTCCAAACACCTCGGAGAGATTCTTCACTCCCTGAATTTCCTTCTTGTCCTTCTCCTTCTTTTTGTCTTCGCCTTTGTCCTTCTTCTCCTTTTTCTTTTTCTTCTTTTTTCACGATCCGGTGCTGGATGATCTCTCTCTCTTCTTTGTCTTTTCCTCTCGGAGAGCTTCTTCTCCCGGTTTCCTCCCCTCTAGGAGGTCGCTCCTTCTCCGTAGTTCTTTGAGCTCGTCGTCCTCGGTCTTCTCCATTCCCTCGGCTACTCGCATCCATCCTTCCTCCAGATGATCCAACCACACTTGAACTTGGACGCAATGCACCAACCCATCGCGAGCAACCTTTCCACAGTCTTCGGTGCAGAGATCCACGTCCAAAAGCTTCCCTGGATGGGACCCCTTCCATCTGATAAGGGCCTCTGATTGAGTTCCTAGCAACTCCATCGCCAGGACCCTCTTGTCTCCGTCGACCTGGACGTATTGAACAATCCCGGAGGCCTTGATCGGTTCCTCCCAGTAACTGGCCTCGGTCAGGATGATCCTCATCCCTTTCTTCCATACCTCCACAGGTACAAGTCTACCCTTACAGGCAACTCCTCTGTTCAACTCTTCAAGATCAAACTTCTCCTCTCTATCTGCTCCAACCCCTGGGCCAGCCTCTCCTCCAGCTGCCGGCCTTCTCCTCGGATAAGCTCTCACCGCAGCTCTCTTTGGTCCAACTCCTCCTCTACCGACGACTCCTGCGGGTCGCCTGATACCTTTGGGTGGCATCAATCCCTTCTTCGGATCCAGCCCCAACTGCGTCCTTTGCCCTTTCCTTTACCTTTCACCCTTGCTTGCTGTTCTCGTTTCTTGTTTCCTTTGTTCTTATACTTGGGACTATCTCCTCGGCCTCTATCTTCTGAAGGCACCCTGCGTCCTCCTGCAGGGATAGGTCCAACCCACCTCTGATGTGGTGGGGGCTGTGATGGCTCTCTTGGCCTCAACGGGGAAGCACGCCTTCCTGAAGGCCTTCGACTGGGCCTTGGCTTTCTCCTCCCTCTCTCGTCCTCGCTCTCCTCCTTCTTTCTTTTTCTTTCTCTCGGAGAACTGTGCGTCTCCCCGGAATGTCGCCTTCTCCTCCTTGGTCGGGAGAGGCTCCTGCTTCTCCTCTTATCTTTCTTTTCCTTCTTATCCTTTTTCTCTTTCTCTTCAGATCTCTCCTCAATCAACTCCTTGGTTGGAGTTTCAGGCAGTCTAGATCCTGTAGCTGTCACAGAAAAAGGGAAATCCGTGGGGCTCTCAACCTCAGACTTGACTGGACTGGTGCCTGGCTTCTTGGCGGCGAACTTTGGGAAAAGGCTCAAGGTCTTCTGGTCCTGTTTCTCCTCTTTTTTCTCGGCGATTTCCTCTGTTCTTTCTACGGGCTTTTTTGTATCCTCAGCAGTCGAGGCTTTCTCTCTTATCCTCTCTTCAGCGGGCTTCTCTTCAACTTCCTCCTTGGTTCCCTTCGAAGTCAGGTCCTCGTAAACCCAGAAACTTTCGGAAGTCTCTAGGATCTTATGAAGAGCCTCTCTGAGGGCGCCAATCCCAGCGGGAATTCCCTGCGGAGGGAACCTGGCTGAGAAAAGATGGTCACGTACTCGGCCAAGCAACCAGCAGATCTCACACTTGCCAGTTATTCCTGGAGGACCCAACTTACCAGCACACTCAGTGCACCGGAGAGCTGGCTCTCCCATACCAACTTAAGCCGAAACTAGCGAGCGAAAAAGGTTACTGTTCTTCATCTTTAACCCCGAAACGAAGGGACATATGTGTGTGTACAGAATATCAACAGAGAGCCAGGCTTGACCCAAAAAATAATACTAGAAGTTCTCACATGTCTTTTCTTCACATCCATAAAATTCACAGATGTAGTGTCCAAAACTCAAAGGTGAGTGCTGATGATACTGGATGAAGCCACTCCATCTTTTTCGATTTGGGTGTGAATAGGCATCAACTTTGTCTGGGTGCAAAAAACAGCACTTCTTAGAAAAGAAACTCATCTTCCAAGCAAACGATTTGCTTTGGTGACTTAGATGGTCTTAACTAGTTGGTGGTTTCAACCCCTTTGAAAAACGTTCGTCAAATTGGAAATCATCCCCAAGTAGGCGTGAAAACAAAAAATATTTGAAACCACCACCTAGTTTTGTTTTGATCGTAGCTCGGTTCAGTTGCCGACCCTCGTGCGAATGAGAAAAATCAAGTCATCTGAATGTCCCGCTCCGCCGCTCGGCTCACACTATCAGAGACCATCAGATCATGTGCAGGGGCCATTTCCACAGGCACCTGCGCTAGTTGCTGACAGTTTCACAACTGACACTCCCTCAACAGGAAGGGAACCAGAGTCTTTGTGGGTGGATTAGTGGGGTTGTCTTGGATATGTAGTAGGATTTGTGTACATAAATATACATATATTCAAAATTCTTAATACGCACACAATTTACATTGCTTTTAAAAACATTAAACCTCACATAACATAACAATCTCCTACTCAAAAAAATCTCTGAGTTTTATCCTCCCAAATGACTACACTTCTCCCGCCCAGTGCGCCTTTTGTGGCTGGATATTGGCAGAGGCCCAGCCCATATCTAAGCCTCACCCAGTGACATTCCATTCCCATAGGAGGATCCATGAAAACGAACGGCATTCCATTACCTACGTGAAGTTCGGTGATCTTTATGGTAAATCATGTAGGTAAATACTACCAGGCTACCATGGATCCTATGGGATTCTGCTAATTGGTCTATAGGGATCCTTATAATTAATGGCGTATTAATCTTATTCTAATCCCTTATAACTGGGTAACATACTTTCTTATATACCCTAAGCAACCCAGGTGTTGATCACTGCGCATGTGGTAAATTGGTTTCACCCGGACGAGTTCTGAAACTAAACCAATGAGACCTTCACAAGTGCTCCATGATGCTCATAATATATAACTTGTTGGAAATTGAATAACCAAAGGACACGTAGACAAGAACACAAGAAATACTTGGAAGGTATGCAACGTTGTGCAACGTATAGGAAACATACATCCCTCATATCTGAAAACCCAAACCAACCATTCTGATTGAACCAAATGGCAAATCCATTTGAATTAATACATGCTGGTTGGTTGCTCGCTACACCAAGAAGTCCCTCACAAGAATGCGTCTTTATTCTGGGAAGATGGTGGGTAGAAATCTAACTCCACCGCCAACCTTCACAAGACCGCATCAAATCCTCAAAAAAACTGACCTATACAAAGGGATGTCCCCGAGTATGAAAAAAGGATACCTTCCCGAAGTTTAACAGCTCGCCCCTGAAAAGTGACCGAAACCCCAATAGGAGAGGCTTGTCTTCCAACCATCAATTTTCAGGGACGAGCTGTTAAACTTCCGAGGTGTATTCTGATAATACTCACCGCATTTCAACCTTCACATACTCTTATAGTAACCATCTGAGCATCCATCTCCAAGCACGTCTTTGCAGCCAAGGTGCTGAAAGTCAGGGCCATGACAATGCGCCTGGACTGCCTGAATTTTCCATCTCATGTAAAGAAAAACAAGAGAATTTCTGGGACAAAACGCCCAAAGAACTACCTGGTTACATAATCTATACATCCCTAGAGAGAACGAAAGAGAAAATCACCTTGAATCATATGTTCTGTCTATCTATCGTGATATGTGTGTTCTTCTAGCCCCATCATATGGTGAATCTCATCATACTTCGTCAACCAGACTCTTCAACTCTTTGCCAATGCTGGCCGGGTTCAAACCAGCTTCCGGGTGAGTCCGGAATTACATCCGTCCCCCCAGCTCCGAACAACTGCTCCATCTCAAAACTATGGATTTTCAGCATTTGTTGTGGGAACTGATGAAGTTTAGCAGGGAAATCAACAGGTTTTAGGGTGGGGAAATACATAAAGTTGAATACTTTAGGGCTTTCAATAGAAGTTAATCCACAAACACCGCATTCACTGTTTGGGAATTGTCTCTTGCAAAGAAAAACATCTTCAACATAAAATGCATGCCACCCAAGACCATCCACAAAAGCTCCCAAGTGAACTTTCCAAGGGATTCAGTTCTTTATTGGAACATGGGTAGCCCCTAAAAAAATCGATGCTTCGAATTTTCACATGAATCCTTTCGGGGCAAAAAACGCCCGAAACGCCAAGTTCCCTGGATGGTTACCATGGTCCTCCACACCGAGTTACGCAGGGATCGGTACCACCACACCCAACTCTCCATGTGAAGAGCTACAACCAACGGACCTTCGGGTCCAAAAGACGCGACAAGGCCGGCCCCAGGGGTCAAAAGTTCCAATTCTTCGCTGCTTTTTGTTGAGAAGGACATTTTCAAGCGAAGCTTGGGAGATCTGGTTTTTTCCAGATTCAAAAGTTGACGAATATGATTTTTGAATACTAATATCCTGGATAATATAATTAATTCCGAGAGGGATGTTTATTGTGTATATATATATTAAATAGGATTCTTGAAAAAATAATAACTTGATGCGGATTTCAAGACCGGAATTGCCTCGGCTTGCCTGCATGAAAAAATCCTGGTTTTCATTCGATCAACCCCAACTGAAAATGGCGAGGTGAGGATTTCCCACCAGGAGAGTCTTGTCTTCTGGGGTGAAAATATCTCAAAGTATCATTATAATTTATACGCTCCAGGGAACTAACATATCCCACCTTGGGAAAAGGAAAATCATCTTCAAAAGTAGCATTGGGAGGGGATATGTTAGTTCCCTGGAGAGTAATCATATTTGAAAAAAACGTTATTATATGCAACTGGAAATTGTTGCATTTACAAAGTCTAAAATGAAAAAGCTTACCAAACCAGCCCAAACACCGGAGTTTTGATCAAAGAACACTGAGCTGTTCATATCTTGGGTTTACATAAGCTCATTTGGCTCATTCCAATTCATTTGTTCTTCAACATCTTGATTGCTGGCAATGTTTCATAGCCATCCTATCAACAAAAAACATCACCAATCCCCAACAATCGTGATTTACCCTTTGTAAGAGCCCAACGTTTTTAAATCACGTTACGTTGTCATTTCAGCAACTCAACCATGAGAGGATGGCCAATATGGCATCCACAAACATCAGGTTTTGTGGTCCTGCATCCTTTCGTTATTTCGTTCACCTGTTCCAATTTGTTGGTGTTTGAAGTAGTAGTGAAGGAATCGTACTACCAGGGTCTACCTTCGATCTGGACACATTTTCGTGGTTTTATCAGCCCAACGACCAACAAATCATATCAAATCATAGACGATTTTCTGGCGAATGGGCCAGGTCACCATGGCAACGTGATTCAATGGAGATATTCCTTAAAAAAGGATGACTTTAAGCCACTTACACTCATGCTGGATGACTTGGGGGTGAAGTCTTGGGACATATACCAAACAAATATGTCAAAAATGTTCTATGAATATATACTTTAATGACATCTGATACAGTATGTATCATTATGTTTCACCTGCTGTCATATTATATACATTTATATATTCACCTGCTGTTACACCTGCTGTCATACATAGTACCCTTCCTACAAGTAACACATTCCCTAAAACATTAGCTTGAAAGACCCAGATCTGTGAGTCCACTCAATTCAAATAATCTGAAATCTGAATGATCTAATGTGACATTGGAATGTTTCATGTAGAATCTAATATTTCACATATAGATTACACATGACAGGTAGCCCCTTGAAACGAAGCTGACTTGACAGCCCGCCATCCTTTTTGAGACTCTAACACCGTTCTTTCAAACCGAGTCCACTTCTGATCTCTAAAAAAAGACGCAAATCAAACCAACAATAGAAGAAGAACATCCCAAATGAATGATAATTCAGTGAAATCGATTGGATCTATCCCCCCGGTCCCCCAGTTTTTTTGCTTAGGATCGAAAGGGTCATCCTGGTGTTTTTTTTTTGACCGGATGGAGGCTCAGCTGCCAAGAAACTCAGTGGAATCCGCTTGGACTGCAATCGTCTGATTGGAGGCGTTTTCAACCTTAGGACACAAACAATCAGGGGCCCGGCCATTGTCATCATTATCTTAAAGCCCAACCCAACCAATCCAAGGGGTCAACAAAAATGACACCAACCCCAACCTTCATGCACCTGTTTTTTATTCGGAAAAAAAAACATCCCAAAAACAGATTACCATCCACCCAACCTTCATGCACCTGTTTTTTTTCTCGGAAAATATCTTCCAAAACCCAATACCATCCATTTGCTGCTTCTGTTTTCCATCCCCCCCCCCAAAAAAAATAGGTCCCTTTTAATGATCCATCAGGGTGGGGGGGATGATTTTGGAGGAAGAGATGATTCGCTTTCAAGCTCTTAACCTCCGAAGGGTTGCAGCTTGGGGGGGTTGCGGCTGACTTGATGGGGTGAAGACCGATTTATGCAAAAACACATGGCCCCTGGAGATACATATCTCTTATGGTTGATGGTTCAGAAGTCCGGTAAAGTCACCAGTTGATCCCATTATTTACAAGGTTTCATACATGTCTGGTTTTGCAGGAATTCTTCCATCAACAACATGTTTCCTCTGTTTTTTCCCATTTTCTCCAAGATAACAGCTAGTTTTGCTCATTTAATCAAACCTGACATGATAGAACAAAGGTTATTAGCTTGCTTCTCTGCGGTTTTCAGACCTGCATAAGCTTATGGAGAAGCCCTGTCTGTTGGAAATTGCTCCACGGCAATTTCGGCACATTGGCATCACAGATTCGGACTTGGATAAAAACGGACATAGGATCTACTAGGGCATACAGAACATTATGTACCCTCCAGGGAACTAACATATCATATCCCACCTTGGGAATAGGAAAACCATCTTCAAAATGCCATTTTTGGGGGATATGTTAGTTCCCTGGAGGGTATGTACTCAGAAAGACTTTTCCGTTTTGCAACCCTGAAACTTTTTTTATTTGCAAACTTAATTTGCACTATAGTTCTCTGAACTGATTCAACATGGATGGAATTCAATCGATACGGGAAGTCTGACAGGTTGAGTATATCAATGTTTCAAAAAAAAAATGGCTATGCCTTAGCCTATAGAATATTATATATAGAAAAAAGCAAGGTGTAGGTGGGTGATCATATATATAATATATAATCATATTGAGATAATATAATATAGACTACAAATGACAATCAAATATAATAGAACAAATATGAATCATACATGGATGATATGGAAGATCCATTGGTCACAGCAACTGGACTTAGAAATCCAACAAGTGGATTCCGTTGGTAGATATTTTTCACCAGAGTTGAAAGAAAGCTGTTCCAGGTTTCATCCAGCGCAGGATTTTGGGATCATCATATTACTCGCCAAACGGAATTCTTGCATTTCTAGCATTTGGATGTTTCCAAAAATAGTGGTACGCCCAATCATCCATTTAAATAGGGTTTTCCATTAAACCATCCATTTTGGGGTATATACCCCTATTTTTTGGAAACACCCATTTGGATCCATTTCAACCAGGGGGAATTTCTGAGAAAATCATCCATTCATTTCGAATCCACAGGAATCCATAGGATTCGTGGATTCGTCTTCCCCCCGTCTTCGAGCTGCAGTTCTTCTTTTTATCAACGATCCATGGCCCACATCTTTGGCCCTGCCGACATAGTTTCCCAGCGGATTGGGGGATCCTTTTCCAACTAAAGCTATAGTTACAGTAGCGAAATGTACGTATGCATATTTTGTTACCATGAGATATAAAGATATCAACTCCAAATCCGTCCTTCAGTAGACTGCTGAATTGGTTGCTCATTTATCTCATTTTGAGTTTGGTCCTTTCTTAAACCAAACGAGACCAGTATCTAATGGGTTTTCACTCTGCACTGTAGCTGGTGGATGCCCAGAAGTGAGATGTGTTCATATGTGTTCAATATCAATTTCCATGTCCACAACCATGAAAACACCTCATTCTGAAGGGTTCTAGAATTGGCAAATCTCCAATTCAAGCTCTGTGGTATCCATTCCAAAAATCACCAAATTCCATTGGTTTTGGATTCCGCTGAACCCAACCACCATTGCCTGGCAGCTGGCTAGCTGGCTAAAAGCAAATACGCTTCCGCTTCATCGTTGGCTTCTCCTTCCCCTAAATCGGGCGACGGAAGATTTGAAAAATTGGGGTGGTGATCCGATCGCGTTTGGCCACGTCGTTTAGTAAACATTTGGAGAGTCAAACGAAAATCGATGAAAATCAAATGGATCTGAACCGAAATATCAATCTTTCACTTGCAGGTTGAACACATAATTTCCTGTTTGGCAGTATAGTTCTGCTTGCCAGTGCAAGGATGTTGAAAGTCCAATTGCGAAGCTGCTGATTGCCGCTTTTTGTCAACATAATTAAGGAACAATCGGTTCTACAACGTTAATATGTGTATATGGTTAATCAAATAATATCAACATATATCAAAATATCCTGGTAATTGTCAACCTGAACTCTTCCCCACAAATTCTTGAGGCTTCCATCATCCTAAACTCACATGTTAAGTTTCCCGAAACACAATTCGGTGGGGCCCGGCCCGGTAGGGTGGTTTTCGTCATTGCTTGGTACGAGTACACCTTCCCTTTTTCGATCCCCCTGCCCAAAAAATCCCATTGCCTTGTTCGGACTGACAATGGGTCCATAAAAGTCACGGACCATGCTATTCATTGATGCTTCGTCAAACTTTGCTCGCAGTTCAACTGCCAAAACGGCGAAAAAACAAGGAATTCGGCCACGATTTTTGGTGATTCAACCGCCCTGGAAAAAAATATATAAATCAACCGGTTGGCAGTTGGCAATCTTTGAACTCCAAAGCTTTAAACGCTTTTCAGGAAATCCTATACATTCTTGACTACTGGAAATTGTTGTTTCTTGTCCGGTTGCATGAACGTTAGATGTTTCTTGTGCAGATGTCCGGGCAACCCTCCCCCCGACTCGCGCCTTTCTTCGTATTCGCAAAGACTCCTTAAGCGTTGTGCCCAAGAAAAAAACACATCAACAGCGACTTTCCCTAGGAGTGGACCCAAATCCGAAATTGAAACTGTGGACATAGAAGAGTGGACACGGCCGTAGTGACTACAAATTGACAAACATTTGACAACGGGTTGCTGGGATATTTACAAACCTATTTATTAGAAGTGTCATTTACAACCTGGAGATCGAAGCTTAAGTCGTGATGTCAGTTGTCCACCCATAGCATCAGCGATGCCTTCTCTTCACGTGAGAGTGATGGTACCATGTATTTCTATATACCCAGTTTTTTGTAGGAATTGGTACAGGAAATTTGCCAATTCCTAAGGATCCCATGAACCAACCAGCACAATGAATGTAACATACGTTTTTGTTTGAAACTGATCATTTAGGCCGCCATCATTTCATGCATGAAAGCACCTAACCCTTCCAAGATCGCAGAACTTTCCACTGATTTGCGGTTCATGTGGTTGGTTGCTGAATTTTCGAACTGACACTTTGCGCAGTCACACCTTTTGAGGTTGATACCCTTACGTTCATTTTCTCCAGTGTTGCCACAGTTTTGAAGTTGGGGAGTGCTTGATCAGCATCGGATCAGCCGTTTATAATTTATAACTGCAATGATCCTGCATCATTGGGAAGTTATGATCACCGTGGTCACCATCTTCAAAAACACCCCAGATTAGATTCAGGGAAGCAAATCCAAACACTTGCCGCAGTACCCCGTTAGGAATTGGGGCATGGGTGATCATCCAGGGAATGCCCCAAGTATATAGGACAGCGCTTGCTGCATAGTGGCAGCTAGTAACACAAGACGAACATTTAATAGGAAATTATAGGACATATGACAAGTACTGAAAACATTTGTATGTATACTATATATATACACTCAAACATGAGCAGTTCATGGATTTCATGCATGGACCCCCGTAGACTTGGGGTCATATGGTCCACCTGGGAACGATCACAGGTCCCATCCCAGTCGACACTTAGAGTCATATCTCCCTAGGTCTTTCCATTGCCTGGCAGTGTCAACAAATGATGTAAGATAATCAATTAAACCTATGAATTAAAGTAGTTGACTAACATCATCATCATCATCATCATCATCATCATCATCATCATCATCATCATCATCATCATCATCATCCTCGTCAATCGTCAATCGTCAATCGTCAATCGTCATCATAATATTGTATCATGAATTACCATCATCAATCGTCACCTATCATCAGTCCACAACCAATCACCATCAACATCAATTATCATCATCACCATCCAAGTAACCTTGAACAGAAAACAATCCTTGAAACCTTGCCACTAACCACACCCCCAAGTTCAAAGTGTATGAGTTGTCATCCATTTTTAGAACTACTTTTTTACACATCCTAAAAAAACCTTGCCATCATTGAAATCATTGTTTCAACCATGTCGTCAATGTCATCCATCCATCAAAAAAAAGGATAATTGCGAATCAAAGGCACGACAAATATCCTGAAGCTGTGGCAATTGCAATCGGATGCTGGCTTCCTCAGGCATCGAAACAATGAGGTTTTCACAGCAAACAAACCGTACAGGTTGCTGCGAACCACCCCCTCCTTGTTGCTCATTTTCTCGTCACGATACGCACTGCCCAGCATAGGATGAAAAACACACACAAAATAACATATTTCAATTCCAGCCATCGGATCCATGGAACTGCAGTTGGATGATTCTTATGGTCAATGTAGGTAAATCTGCCAGTCCCATGGATCCTCATAGGAAAACCTCTCCATTTATGGTGGATGTAGGAACCGGCCATATTGCCAGAGGATATTTAGAACCCGTCCCCACCCAAAAAAAAATCAAGATTGCCAGGAAAATGATGGATGTCTCTAGAGATGCCCGGATCTTGAGAAGGAAACTTGGAGACGGTTTCGGTCACCAATTTATACAAAAACAATGAAGATTGAAGGCCTCTTCTGGCTCCTGACCCATTGTGGATGGAGCATCCTACTTTCACATAAAGAATGGCATGCTTCATTTGAAGAGCGAACATATATCGATTAACATCCAAGTGAATGCCTGTCAACAGCATTTGAATTTGGAGAATCCATTTGCTCAGCTATTGTTTATACAATTTGGATAATGTTAAATCATGTTCTTTATTTCATTGTTTGGCCGAGTTAACTGGAATGCTGGATGTTTGAGGACATCAAAGACACAGTCTTATAGAATCATCCAAGATCTGGGTAAGTGATGATCTTTCACCAACATGGAAAACCAGGAAAGAGCCCCAACATGTTCTTCCTTCATTTTCTGGCTAATTTTTGGGGGGTTGTCAGTGACAATTTGAAGTTGATACCGAAGTCTTTGATGTCCAGAATCCGCAAAGGCTTCAAAGTTCTCCATGGTCAGTTGCTTCTCCGCCGCGGAGATCAGAATCTGCACCACCTCATCCCAGTGGCGCCACCGGCACATCATGATTTCATTGAATCATCAAAACTGCACCCATTCTCACTCGCACCAGTCTGGCGAGTAACCCCATTCTCACGTGTGGCCACATATCCAAACCCCCGAGGCCCGTCGTGCGATTTTTTTTCGAGGCTAAAGACGGGGTGGAACTTTCCAGGAGATGATAGGTGGTTTCGAGATACCGCTACCATTTTTGCTGGGAAAAACATGGGAGTTCCCAAGTTGAAACTGGAAGTTGCCCTTTTCTGCTTTAAAAAAAGTTACCCTCCTCGGAACGGAACCATCACATATCCCCTTTTTAAAGGCAATTTTTTGAGTCGATGATTTTCCGAAATTCCAAAGGTGGGATATGGTAGTTTTCTGGAGGGTATACTGTTGATGCTACGAAAAAATGTGTTTTCTTCCAAGAATTAATTTCTCAATTCAACAAGCTGGAAGATCAAACCGGTCTTCCAAATGTGGATGTAAAACATCTATAGCACAGTTTCGAAAATAATAACGACCTATCATGACCTATCATTATGATGGATGCAATACATCATTCTAAGCCCACTTCAACTGATATTGTTTCACCAAACATCCCGAAGAACACTAACACCCCACAACCCCACAACCAGCAAATTCGGAAATTTCACCAAGGTACATACTGTACTTGCCAACGGTGTGCCAAATTCAAAGCTTCCAAAATGCTATGGGGCTCTGCATCAAGATCCACCGCTAAGCTGCCTGAAAAAATCATCCAAATCGGACTTCACGCCCCAAACCCCGAGGCCGAGGCCCGGGCCTTCTGGAAAAAATTGGTTGGCCAGTCATGATGAGTTTCCCGGAGATCCCAAAAAAAAACATGTCCCGAAACATGGGCCCAAAAAACATGTAGAGTTTTGTGGGTTGATTTCCCTGTTGGGGGAGCTGATGCGGCCAGGAGGACAGAAGCCTAGGGAATAAACATGATTCTGTGAAGAATTGTAGGGCATTCTCCCAATTTGGTATGGAAGTGGAGGGAGTTCTTTAAGGCTACTTCTATATGTTTGTCACTTGCCGTCACGCCACATCATACCTCCACAACATATTTGTATAGTAAATCAAATTATATATGCAAGACAGGTACACAAACTTTATTCGATGGAACTCACATGTGCATAGACAAAGACTACTAACAAGTATAGTAATTTTGCATCTGAAAATAACATGAATACCTAAATCAATATCGTATCTTTTCTAATGATATCTATGTCTTAGCCATATCTACGAGTATCTAAAACATTTATATACATGAAAAGACACCTTCTTTTAGCGTAGGAAAACACACATCAACAAAACCAGACTTCCCGTTCCATCTCCAACTTCCCTACCTGTGTACATCAAGGATAAAAGCACCTTCACGGCCAATGTACTCACCTTGAAGCGTTGATTGGTCGATTGCTTTTTCCTTTCCGAGGCTACGTAGTTACCTTCCATGTTTTTGTGTGAAACCTTTCAAAATGGAAGGGTTGCTATTCATTTGACAACCCATGGGAAACTGTCCATCTAGACATGTTTGATCATTTTGAATCTTCAACGATTGCAACACTTAAACTTCGACGTGTATGGAACTTTGCTCCTGAAGGTTTTAAACTCAAATTACGTGATCAGTAAAGGTAAATCACTAGCGCTATGGTCAGGAGGCAACATACTCATCATTGAACATGGATGATGTCAAGAACTTTTCCTCCATTTCAAACTCCATTACTGATGGGTCCGCTTTCATCTATTATATAATGTCAGAACATCACAACACCATATTTCGAAACATCGACCTCCAACATTGTCCACTGTTAAAGTGAAACCAGGCATGTGCACATTCCTAAGTGAGCTGTAGTGTCTGTAGAAGAACATCACCTTCCCAGTGTTGGCATGGAGGCTGTTTTCCCTCCCGACGCTCCGAACGTCTAGTCACATTTTGAAGCGAAACCTCTCTGCCAGATGCTTCTTGCATGTATCCTGTCATGCCAGTTTGTGTGAAGATCTTTGCAGGAAGCAACTAAGTAACTAATCAATCAAAATTGACAGGCTTACTATTATGATTTGTCTTGTGTCCAAGCAAAATGATCCAAACATTCTGCGCTAGGCCATCCAACAAATCCCCAAAAATCAAGATGATGACAGCAAACAATGCTCCAGTTGAAACTACGACTTAAGATACTTCAGTCAAACTTCTGGCCCAATACCAAGGCTGCGTCTGCCGAACCCCTTGTCCTGACAGCATGGCATTCAACACAGGTGAGGCTGCACGGAGAACGCCAGCATGAGCGTTCACTGTCTCAACCTCATCGCCTGCTTTCGGTTGAGGATTTCTCTGTGGTTTCCTAAAGCGGAACTTGCTTCCTCCGAAATCCTCTCATTGAAACTACCATTGCTCTGACTTAAATTTCCAGTAGTCAGCTCAAGGTCAATAATTGATGGTTTAAGTCATGGGTGGCAACTGACCCCCGAAGGACCATCCATTTCACCATGTGGTGAATCATCAAGCTTCCAAGATTCGGATTCTCTAGATAACGGTCTACTTCAAGAACAGGTTTACATATATAATGATGAAATAGGACAAACTAGAATGATTCCCAACCCTGAGTTACACATTTCAGCTTAAAAAATCACTTGTTTTAGTCTCACGCAACATTTTGGGAGGTGCAAACCCTTTGTTTCCCTTCAAAGCTACCATGTTTTTGGTTGAACCAAGGAACCTCACAGGCTCATAGGATTCTCGGATTCTCTGTCCCCCAACAACACTTGTTCCCATTAAGTGTTCCAAGAGGCTCAAGCAGATCCGTTGAACTTCTAGTTTTTTTGTCACATCCCATGTTTTGTGTGTTTTTTTGTTTTTTCCAAGACTTGGATGAAGCCATGGAAAAAACTCGTTTTTTTTACCTGTGAAAACCCATGGAAAATGGTGGAAAATTCCGCTGCCCAACTGAGGTCATTGACTACCACAGCCACCTGCCACCCCAAGATTTGCATGATCTGCCTGTCTTTGTGATGCAAATGCGTACGTCCGTTGTAGCCACATCCCCAAGGAATTTCGCCCACATCTCCTGGGCTGCGATGTCAACTGTTGCTACTGGATGACTGGAATCAGCCTGCGTCACTTGAGAAGTTGCTTATCCGTTTAAAACCCTCTTTTTTTCACAGGGTGTTCAACAGTACTACTACGAAATAGGTTGAACAAAAACATGTGAAGTAGATACAGTAGGTTGAACAAAATAATGTGAAGTAGATACAGTAGGTTAAACAAAATCATGTGAAGTAGATATAAAATATCAAAACATTCAGATCATTTTAGGAGGCTTTGAACACACAAATTTCTCCCTGTATTACCGAACCAGCAAAACTCTGGTGGTCTGGTATGTGGAAATATCGAGAATTCCATATATTTTCAAACATTTAAAAAAGTCGAAAGCAGAAACACATATATCACGTCGGATCATCAATGACCCGTCTATTCACTGTTTGCGTCTGAAAAGCAGCAATCCCCCCAAAGACATGAACCACACCGGCAATGAATGATTTGGACAACGAAACAAATATGAAACAATCTCGTTGTTTCGACCATGGTGCAATGAGGACATGAATCCCACTAATCTTCATATCATCCTCACATGAAGGTTCACAAAGTGATGGTGTGGTCACTCTGTCAATCGTCATCTTTTAATTTGCAGTTTTGAGATGTCGAAACTGGGAGCTCAGGAGCAGTAATCCGAAAAATTGAAGCATTCAACCTGAAAGCTATGTTTTCAAAAAGACTCTCCATGTGAAAAAAACATGATTAATACCACTTTGCCAAGGGGCCTCTTCAACATGATTTCACTTCACCTTTAACATATTTTCACAGCATATATCAACTGTTTTAGATCGCTCACGGGATTTCTGCATCAACATCACTGCCTACGTGAAGCCAATATTTATAGCTTCACATATGGTCCTTCCTTGGGGTGGTCACATACCGAACATGATGGGGCTTCCAAGAAGGTAAATGCAGACTGAACTATCAATGATGGTATAGATTTCAATATTCATGCTTGCTATTTTTTCTTCATGTGAATCTATAGACGGGTACCCGCAAAAAAATGCCCCACCAACCACAAAAAAACACTTACGAAATATAAAGGAACTATTAATAATTCATGACCCTCATGACCCCTTAATAAGGTCATATCTCTTGGAGTGGTGGGGGTTGGCATTGGGTGAGCTCCTTTTAGATTCCCATTGCTTCTGTCGGTGATGTGTAGGTGGTACCCTTAAAATGTAGGGCCCCTAGCTGTTGAACCCCCCACAGGTGCCCTTTGCCTTTAAAATCCCAATAAATACACCACAATTTTTGAGGTGTATCATTGGGATTCAATTATTTACGGGAGGTTTCGAATCCCATGGTACTGTTGACGGACAAGAAATCGGCTAACCACCTGGGACGGTGCTAAAACCTTGAAAAAAAGGATATATTTACCATCTCAACTGGTGCAGGATTTTGTCCATCAACAGTAAGTTTTCCCAGCATGTGCCCCTCCCACCAGACATCTCCAGAAATCTCAAGGCTCCAACAATTCCTCTGGTACCAAGGCTTTCGAAAGCCCAACCGGTCTTGCTGGTTCCGAAAAAAGGGTCATCAACGCCTCTTTTTGGCCGCGTTGTAACTTTGAAGTCATATTTTGTTTATGTATGTTTAGACTCTCTGTAAGTGTATAGAATATAGCCATTTACACAACAAACATGTATAATATTGGACAATTATAAACTACAGTATCCGGAAATTTCAACATAGATGCCAAAAATGACCATATTTGAAAACAGGAGTCACCTTTTCATTTCCTTAGCATCATTTTGGATCTCTATGGATCTCGCAGGGGGAAGTAACAAACCGCCAGTTGATTTTTTGGAACATCTTGGCACTCCAGAGACTGGTCACTACCTGGTCTTGTTCCCAATGGATATGGATAAACAAATATTTTAACAGAAATCCCTTGAATCCTGGTTGTGTAATTGGGATCCTTATATTGGTTTATGAAATAATCCCTTTACTAGCTCGTGGTCTCAACCAACCCATTTGAACATATTAGTCAAATTGGATCATTTCCGCAGGTAGGGGTGAAAAAAAATGTTTGAAACCACCACCTAGAATACCAAAGACACACCATAGCACCATAAATTGCAAGAGAGAGAGAGAGGAGGGAGGGAGAGAGAGACAACAATTACCAACTACCACTTCAACTGATTTAGTATGATTAAGTCATCTGGAAAAAATCGGGCAGTTGGATGTTTTTTGCGGAAAATTTACCTCCAAGAATGGTGAGGTCATGCAAAGACATCAAAGACTTTAGGTTTGGAATGGATGATTTCATCATTTCTCCGATCACATCATATGAATATTCCGAATCCATCCGTGTCCCACGTGCGTCTTGGGCAGGAAAAATGACTCAGTTCTGAAAGCAGGAAACAACAACTCTATCCCCTCCCCTAAAATTGATTAGTATACAAATCTATACAAATCTCCCATAGTCTCTTGTATGACCAAGCAGTTTTTTCTCACCTCATCCGATCTCCAAGATTGAATCCAAATTCAAAGGAAACATCGTTGAAGAGTTAGTTTGTGGAAATCCTCTTCTAGCTTCATGACCAACCAGGATTCCAGTCATTGATTTTGGATGGGGTAGTGCAGATTTTTGTTGATCAACTTGAACAAGATTCATTCAAACAACCAAAAAACCATAGCCACCCAAAATGAATCTTAAAATGATTGCCACTCATGACTCATGCTAACTTCCCTTGCCCGCAAAATTGCCGAACGGCCTTATCTACATCCTGGATCTTCTTGTGGACCGCTGGCTTGTGCGTAAGGCTCTCCGATTTTAAGAGAGCACGTTTCACGGCCAACAAGGTTTCCACACCCGTCTTCGTGGCTGGAATCACATCCTACCAGGAGGACTGAAAACAGGGCGGCGGAAAGGCATTTTTAGCCGCCAGGTAACTTTTGCAAATGCAGGAAATATCTATAGTTGTTTGAGTGATTTTTATTTATGATAGATCTAGGATGATCTAGGTAAAAAAATGGTAAATCTACCATACAGGGGTCGTGAACACTGTTTATTGAACACATGTGCGCGTAGAGCTTGAATGATGCCGATGATCATGTCTTCCGAGACTGCAAACAATGCGTCAAGTCCATTATCCTTACTCCAAGAATGTATTCACCAACCTGAATTGCACCCCTAAATTTCCAAAAATCTGGAACATAAACAAATATACACCCCCCCAAAACTAACATATAACACCTGGGACCTGAAAATAGGCCTTCCCCAAAAGGAAAGGCTTGTCTTCCACCATCAATTTTCAGGCGCTATGTTAGTTAGCTTCAGGGAAAGGTATTCAAAAGTCTAAGGTATCTGATCCGGTTCAAAAGAGAAGCCTATTCCAGGCGCTTGTGCCCTGTATTTATCTATCGGACCTCTGTCCACTCGTCTTTCTCGAACCATCGCCAGCTCAAACACCGAATGCCTGGCAGAAACCGAAGTTGACACAGAGATGCGATACGTGCCACGGAGCGGAGGGGTCCTATGGACGTCGACCAACAAACACTACAACGTATTGTGGAAAGATGTTATAAGGGATCCCAAGTCATCTGAAAATCTGACGACTTAAGGCCTACCAACAATACGCAAGCGTGAGGGTCCAGGGTCACCCAAATCATACTATGAACATATGATAGGGAAAAAACCTGGGATGCAAAGTCAGAAAACATCGAATCAAATGGAGACAGCAGAATTTACCCCTCCTGGAATCGGAATGTTGGAATGGAGCACTGGAGCTGGAGATTCCTGTGAACTACCATGGTACCCGGTGTAGATGTCTCATGAGTCCTGCTAGAGATCAACTATCAAAGGTAAGACGATCCTACACAGAATATGGAATTGAACCGCCAATTCTTACGTTTTTTTAGTAAGCAAACGACCTTAGTCCTTCAAAAAGTTGAGACCTAAAATCAAAAGCAATGATACATCCACCATTGGTTTAGATGCTTGTGAAGACGAGCTAGCTGCTAGACTGCTGATGGGGACAAATTGTCGTAATGATGATCATGATCATTATCATGATGATGACGATACTAATTATCCATCATGATATGATCGATAATTTCAACAAATCGAAATTATCAATCATGATGATGATCATCATGAACATTATTGATGTTAATGAACGTCATGATGATGATGATGATGACAATGAAAATTATCCATCATAATTAAGATCGAACATAAACATATCCATCATATTTATGCATCATAAAAGTCTAAAAAGATCTAAAAAGTCTAAGCTTAACAGCCACCCAGCTTTTATAATCTTAAAATTCCCCAAAGCTCGCCACTAGCTGGCAACCCCACATGACGAATCATGACTTTCGAAAACCCCTTTATTTCTTTTCCAATGGGCCCTCCACCCTCTAAGCCATCAAGAGATGTACCAGCTACGAACGACCCCCACAAACCTTTGAGCTTCAACGAATTCAAACAAAAAAGATCAAAAAGGGGTCTTCCCATTACACCCCCCCAAAAAACCTCAGATGCAACTTCCAAAGATTGGTGGTTTGTAGATGCATTTTCCTTTTTCAACAAACCATTCCAACCGTTCGTTTTTGGGGGTGTGCATTGAATCAGATGAACCCTTCATATTTCATGGTTTCCAGATTCAAAAGCCTCAAACAAAAGGGATGTTCAGTTGCTACTCCTTTTATAGCAAGGATGTTTTCTTTGTGACGTCTTGCCAAAATTTGTGTTTTAAGTGTCAAGGCTAAACCATGATTCAGAAAGCATCAACAAAATCAAGACATACAGTACATCATATACAGTATAGAATCATGTATAATATATCATATTTAGTTATGCAATTGTAAATATATGTATACAATAAATCATCTTTTGTTGGTAGCTCGCTTCAACAAAAGAAGGGTGTTGGTATCCACTTCAACTCCCCCAGCCCCCAGCCCGAATCGCTGGGGAGTCCCCAACACGACTCAGGTGCTGGCATATCTGGTGAGGCACCGTGCCTCGGGGTTAGGGTTAACCCTCCATCTTGGGGTACCTGAAATGTTTGGTGATATGTTGGATCTACCGAAGACCTACAGGACCAAAAACCCTTTCATCCTCCCATGGGACTGGAATATTTGCCTACATTTACCATAGCTTTATGGTAAATGTATGGAAATATGCCAGTCGAATAGATCCAATGAAAAAAGGGCCGCCTGCTTGTTTAGAAGGTATAGGGGATGAAATACTACCCAGTCAAAGGCGAGGATTATTTCATAGACCACGATCCAGGATATTAAACAACCAGTCTAATGCAAAGTATGTTTGTTTTTGCGTGGCTCGCATACTAACATGCCTCTGAACAAGTTTTCGTAACATGCACATTTTGGGTATGAATGTAGCCTGCACAAAAACTTAGTAACATACATTTACATATCATTGGCGTTCATGAAGGTTTAGGTTGGGATTCCTGAACCCAAAAAATGTAAGAGTCATGGTGGGGTCGTAGAACCATTGTATATCTAGGAAACATGAACAGTTACAGTTTATGGTATATGGAGGCAAAATATACCATCCCCTATAGAAAAAAGTCATGGGAAAAGGGATCAGTCTTTTGGAAGGGATGATTACTATTGTTAATTCTATTTTTGATTGGATTTGTTTATCCTTGTCATGTACTTGGAGGTGACTTTTCCATTGTTCGGTTTTCAGTCAGAATCATCCTCGCCGTAGTATCGTTCAAGGGATTCAGAGCTTACCAAACCTGAGAAATACATATCTGACATATCTAATCTTAAGCTTAAATTACATGCAGGTAAAATCATGTACACCCATGTGAAAAAAATGCTCGACAAAATGGGAATCATTCTCATACTATAGGGGTAACATTAGCGGCAGATTGTGACGTGTCACCAATCTAGACACGTCAGAAAATAGCCGGTAAAAAGCTCACCAGTCAATGTTTTTAATAACTTTTTGGAGTGCAGTTTCATCACTACACCTTACCTTACGAATTGTCTTCAAAGCCCCCAAGGCACCATTTTGAATCATTATGTATAAATCCATCCTGGATCCTGTACAAAAATAAAGCAAACCCCTTTGTTTCAAATACAAAACAACATTTCAGCAACTTGTCCCCAACCTCATTTTTTTCGGCTCAAAAAATCAACCCCCTTGCTGCATCTTGCAGCTAAAAAAAGGTGCTCCAAGGCCAGCTTCAAGAGGTTGAGGCGTTGCTTCGTACCAACTGGAGGGGGTAACAACAAAAAAAACACGAAAGGTCGGACCTTTCGTTGGGGAGTAGCAGCAAAGAACACACATTTTTTTGGGGGCAAGGTTGTAAATACATATCTAGTTGGTGGTTGAACCAACCCATTTGAAAAATATGCTCGTCAAAATGGGTTCATCTTCCCCAAATAGGGGTGAACATAAACATATTTGAAACCACCACCTTATAGATATAAAGGGGTCAAAAGATTCAACGTTCTAAATGAATGATTCAACTGTTGCTACTAATGTTACAAGGTATGGGGGCAACCATCTGAAAAAAAAAACATGCTTGGAAACTGCTGTTTGCTTATTTGTTGGGTAGCCGAGCCAGTGATGGAATATGTAGTCATCCTATCTAGGTGTATGTGAGGCTGAGGTCACACAGGAATCTTTTAGGGTCATGTTGGCTCAGGATTTCTTTCAACTCAACGGTGAATGTCGCGATGAAATGCAGTTTCACATCCAATATTAGCTTGTTGTCAAACATGTCATGTAATCTTGCATACTTATATAAACCTCCCATGACAATAGTCAATTTGTTTAAAGCCATTTTTGGCCAACAAACATGTCCCTCCACGTTGACAAACTGTTGTAGTGACCATAACGCACCATGACTTGTAGACCCAAAAATAAAAAGTGATACAATGACTTGACTATAAATAGAAGAATCAACATATACATATATATATACTTCACATATATGCACATATGCTATCACATGTTTACAAGTCTGTAGTGTCTTTTTGCAAATGGGGTACCAGATTTGTTAAGTCTAGTCCTGATATCAACACCATGCTACAAAATGTGGTGCGTAAGAGTAAGCGCAAGATTCAAGAAACCGACATGTATGCTAAAAGAATGCAATCAACAGATTGCTAATATCAACATGGTATATGTCTTTCGAAGTAGTTCGTTGATTAGATTCGCACCGTTACATCGGTTGTAAGCAACTAGAAGACACTACAATCACTACTCAACTCCCCCAAACAGAACTCCAAACTCAACTCCTGCACCATTTGTTTGGGCCACATACCACACCTTCGTTGGCCAAAACAATATCGGAGTAATGATAGATGTCCTGTTTTTCGAAACTGCCACGTTGCTGGCACATCCCAAAGGCTGCGGCAGAAATGGTGAAGATCCGCATGAGAAACGACCATCGTGAAATTGTCGAGTATATCCAAACACACAAATACAGATGCCTCGAATCTGTTTGCCCTCCATTAGGATCTAGTAGGTTTGAATCATCCAAGAGAATCCAATCAAATGGTTTTGGGTTCCATATTGATGAGCCTAAACTTGTGCTTGAAACGATACCATATTTATACAACAGGGCTGCAGTTACGACTCTTGTGACAATGGGGTTTCTAACAAAAATCCGATCGGGATTTTAGAAATCCTACATCGATTGCTTGTCGAGGTCTGGGTATCTTCTAAACAGTACACTAGTTGGTGATTTCAACCCATTTGAAAAATGTTAGTCAAATGGGATCATTTCCCCAGGTAGGAGTGAACATAAAAAATATTTAAAACCACTATGTAGTGTATATATATATATATAATATCTTTGGAAAGTCATTAACAAATCTTGGGATATTGAATCTTGCAAGGTTGATCTGGAAACCCTGCCTGAAATCATCAACTCTCGCTGTCCAGTTCTTCCAACATCAAACAATGCCACATTATTTGCAGCACTACTGTTGCGGCAAGGCGGTATGAAACACGAACGGCCCGAACAATTCATGGAGGCCATCTTTTTGGAACATAGCATTTTCTCTAGCAAAAGTTCACGTGGCAGGAAATATCGAAAATACCAGCTTTGATCTTATGTTACTAGAACAACTATCCTTTTTTTAATTAAGAAATTCATTCCCGGGCCAGCACACTAAGGATACAGCAAGGTAAGATATATACATAATAATAATAATAGTAATAATAATAAATATACATATCTCATATATATATATATAGATACTAATACAAATAACAATATATATATATATACATATTTACATATATGTGTAGTCATACTAGTACATATAGGGTTTCAAAAGTTAAATAACACCAACCCCATCAAAACTCTCTGGCTCCAATACACCAACGCATCTCAACACGTCCGGTTTCGGTCCTCCTCTGCTGATTCTTGACCATCATCAATTCGTCCGAAAAGGATTGCATGCACCACAGAACCAAAGTGGGGATGAGTCGACTGGCGAAGAGGAGGCAGGGGATGAAGATAGAGGTAACCGGTAAACCACGGTAACCCCCAACCAACTCGGCTGTCAATGGTATCATCCTTTATCGTTTGCTTGTAAACCATACACTCCCAAGAATCGGTCCAAGTCCAAAAGGATATGGAACAGGAAAAAATGATCGGAACCCAACTGCAGTACCTATGCGAGGGCATGTTGTTAGTTCCCAGGATAGGAAAAAAATGCAAGTGGCAAATGAAGAAACATGAATAAACAGCATTGATATGGGTATTTCCAAAAATAGGGGTATCCCAAATTGGATGGTTTATAGTGGAAAACCCTATTAAAATGGATGATTTGGGGGTACCACTATTTTCGGAAACATCTATATGCACGTTTCTCAACAAAACAAATATCTGAAGCCATCGTATTTTGTCCTCAGACTGGGAAACTTGAGAACTTCAAAAAACCAAACAGACTGCGACGACTGCTGGCCAATGTGCCTATGTTTTGTTTCCCTTAGTTTCGTGTTTCTCGTTATTTTGCTTGATTTGTTTCCTCATTTGCTTGTTTGCTTGTTTGTTTGACTATTTGTTTGTTTGTTTGTTTGTTTGATAGTTTGGTTGGTGTGTCGTTTTGCTTGTTTGTTTCTTTCTCTGTTTGCTTCTTTCTTGATTCTTTACCACCTTGGTCTAGACAACTCAAGCATGACATCCAATCAGTTTTCCAAGTTATGACATCTATCCACCATGATAGCCACCTGGATGAATGAAGGTTTTTGAGAAATACCCATATTTACCAATAGACCATTCTACCAACATCAACAACAATTATCGTTCAATCAACCCAAACCCAAATGAAACCCTAGAAATGTCTGGTTGTTTCTTGCAATCACAATCGGTCATCGATGTCATCTGGTCTGGCTCACCAACCATTTCAGGTACCTAAAATGGAGGAATCCTCACCTATATAAGCTGTATGGATACGGCTTGTGTAAGGGAAAACCCACCCCCAAAAAATAGCCGAACAATGCCGGTTCTTCAGGAAACCCTCCATTTCAGGTACCTCCGACACTTTTGGTCATCTGCTCCTGCCAGTTGAAGGTGATGGTATTGGCTGCTCTGACCAGAATTTCTTCACCCATCGCCAATGCTTCCCACACGGCGCGCCGTTCTGTGACGGCATCGCGCCCGGCATCGGTCCGACCGGGTCCAGAACGTGGACCAGCCATGGCAAAGCCCGCAGGTCTAGAACCATAACATGTGGTGACAATAAATGTTTTAATCTGATAGGATCTTGTAGATAAATATATATATACATATATGTAAATATATATAAATATATGTATATATCCACATCTATGTATCTCCTAAAAGGTGGTTTTTGCCAAGACTTTCTGAACATTTGAATTATTCACTTCAAGAACATGAAATTCGACACAAGTTGGATTGTAACTTTGATTCTTGATCGATTTGAGGAATTTCATGGATAGAATATTGGAAATATGGGAATATCCCATGTGTAAATATTTATCATAAGATATAAAAGAATATAAAAGACACATTATTATCATATGTTTGCTTACACCCCACTAAGCTGCCCGGGCACCTCCGGTGCAAATTGTGCAAATTTGCCCAAGGACATTGTTGAACATAATTTGTAAACAGCTTGTTGCTGCAAGCTTTCATACCCGGACCAAGGACCAAGAAATGCTAGAAATAAAATTGCTTCAATTCGTGAGACTTTTGTTCTGCCACGTCTCTTTGTATTGATGCCACTCTTGTTTCTGCAAAAGCCTTCTCAATATCATGCCAACAAAACCAATTGGATCCAAAGATCGAATCTCAACACGTCCAGTGAGGATGATGTTTGTGGGTCACCAAGGACCAAACGAATCCTCAAGTTGATTTCTAACTGAAACTGCGGCAAAAACAACGAGTTTGGGCCCCCTGAAACCAGGCCTTTTGCCCCAAGAGGAAAGGCTTGTCTTCCAACCAAAAATTGTTTTCAGGGTGCTATATGTCTAGTTTCAGGGAGAATCAGGGAGGGTAGTATAGAAAACCGTTTCGTTTTTTGTTGGTCCTTGGGAAAAATGTTGGAGCTTTCATCTTCGTACTTAAAGGATCTTGAAGTTACAAGGCAAATCAGTTTCGTTTTCAAACATTGACAAGTCAACAAAAACAACTTTCTCAAAGCATGACTGTCAGGATCAAGCATCCACCAAGCAATCCCCAGGTACAACCATGTCAAAGTAGGGTGGTTCCATTCAATTCTACCTCATGGTAGTTTTTTTCATGCAGGCTTATCTTGTTCTGTCTCGTTCGAGGATCAGTTTAAAATTGAAAATCAACCGGAACGACACATTAAACACACACACACACATCAAAAGAATGAACGTTTGAATGGGACGTGGTGCATTCCTCTTCCACTTTCTAGAGATGATTTCACCCGCCTGAAATACGTTTAGTGTTAGGCAAACCATTTTCCTTCCACTGATAGATAATTTGTAATATCTAATAGGACCGCTTAGATTCAGATCACCTCCAAAGGCTTCAAGTCTGAGATCTTCAAAATGCCAAATCACTGTCAACCTGTTGTCTTCTGGTTTCAAAATAACATGTATCTGTAAAGGTAAAGCCATAGTATACGCAAGAATATGGACTTCATGCATGTAATGGTTTACCTCCAAGCATTTCAAAAACGATATTCTCATAGGTGAATTCCCCAACCTTAAACCACTGAAGCTGAGGTTTCTGGTCATCCGTCAGTCAGTGGCATCCCAACGGTTCCATTATACTGAAACGAATACAAGATGCACTCTCCAAAAGGACCAGCAGTCAAAGGGGAAAGTTGGGTACCTTTGGAAGAGTATCCGATATATATATATATATACAAAGGAAAATACCAACATGTACCACCTATATATGGGTTGTATAATGGTAATTTTCCCTTCAACAGCTGGAAACCTGAGAATGATTTGAACATGATTTTCCAACGTCGGAATCGCGGAAATCCAAAAACAGACCCCCCCCAAAGTTTTCAGTACTTCCGGGCCCCTTCGTTGTCGGAGGGATCGTATTTCTATACAAGGAATCTCCACCAGTGTGGTTGAAAAAAAAGGATGACACACTTCCACAGCAGCTGCGAAAGCTAAGATTCCCCGCCATAAAACAGCAGCCACCTGGCTCAAAGAAATGCCTTGGTTGAATTTTGAAGCAGCAGTGCAAGGAAAAAATTCCAAGCGATCCACCGCCAAGCAGAACGGCACAGAATTTGCCACCGAATCTGTGGATTTTGGGTTACAAAAAACATTGCCTTCCCAGGTTTTTCTTTGTCATCCTTCTGATCATCAACCCCTATCAGTTCGTGTGCATAATAATTAACAATATATAAACAATGATAAGTATAAAAACTAATAATAAATAATAACACTATAATAACACTAGTACAAATCAATACAAAGCATCGCCATCATCATCATCATCATCATCATCATCATCATCATCATCATCATCATCGTCATCATCATCGTCATCGTCATCGTCATCATCATCATCATCATCATCATCATCATCATCATCATCATCCTCATCATCATCATCATCATCGCCATCATCATGGTATCCTTAACAACTTCACATATCTCGATACATCCAAACAACATGTCCAAGTGGCCAGTATCGCACCTCTGGATCGTGAATATGAGCCCAACCTAAGAATGTCAGCTGGGCAAGGAAAAACTAACGCAAAAAGAAATCCGCAAAACTGGAACTTTGCTTGAGGCCCTAGGAATCCAGTCAGATTCTCAGAGAATGATTGGGCTGAAAATCACCTCCTCAGCCTAATATTTAGCGTCAGGTTCCAAGACCATTCTGAGAAGGTGAGTGGATCCCTACCAAGGGGAATCAAATGATATTGGAAAGGCCTGCAAACAGATTCAAATAAGTTTGTTTGTTGGTGCTGGAATCCATGCCTAGTCAAGCATGAGGAGATCTTGAATCCATATTGTAAGATTGCCTGGTACAACTTGATATTCTGGAACACTCCTGATATGGCCATACCCTCCCTATGCCCCATACTCAAGATCTGTAAGTTGCAGTGCCAATCAACTAAAAATAGTCGACACATGTGCAAGTGATTCCCTCTCAATTCTCCAACATCTTCAGCACTTGCATCACCCTCAAAGTGTGGAGACTGGTGATTAGATTCAATCGTCACAAAAAAAGTATTTGACATCAAACCAGAAGCTTCAAAGTAACCACATCTACCTGGCGAATGGACATCCTTGCCGATTTTCTTGGTGCTTTACAATGGTTCACCTAGATAAACCCAGGTTTCAAGAATTTCATGAAGTTTCAGCCAGCCGAAAGAAAAGGCTCCTTTCAATGTTTTTTGGACCTTCCCTTTTGAATTGATGATGCACAATTCCTACAAACCTTTCGATATCATGAACATCAAATAAATTGCAGTTCGTTACGCCCTCTCATTTCCTGAAACCGGCCTGTTGAAGCTTAAAATGCCCAAAAATACGGTTTGGTGAAAACATGACTCCTGGAAAAATATGCATAAATATGTGTATATATAAATACATAGATATACATGTATGTACAATATGTGTATACATAAATAGATCTAAATATATGCAAATACATTGTACTGTAAAACTATATATATGAGTCTAGTCTTCAATACTGGCCAATTCACACATGCATGTTTGTTTTAGATAGAGTGTCAAAGTACCATCTAAAACAATATCAATCAGTTTACTGTGTCTAATTACAAAAACTAAGGTATATTTATCTTTCTACCTATGTTAAGTCTTGGGTGGGACTTCTTTTGGGTACATGCCACCAACCTATCCTGAAATGTTGATGATCGCTTGGGAAGTGTCAAGTTAAACCACATACACTCCTTGAAACAAACAGCTCGCACCTGCGAAGCTAGCAGTATCATCACTAAAGGATATTCAAACACAAATCATGCAATCTTCCAACCTACATTTTTCAATTTGCTACAGGATCTTAGTTTCAAGGAAAGGTGAAACTACAACTGCAAAAGACAACATGGAAACTCCCAACTGCCACTTGCCTCAAAAGCCTGAAGTCTTTGAGCCATCCATCAACATTTGCTGGGCATCCCCACTTCGGCCACAGTGTTGAACAGTGCAACACAATGCACAGGCAACCTGCCATTATGCCGGTTTTCTGTGCTACTTAATAGGCTACTTGAAGTGGTAGCTGGTGGTGCAGGATATCAGCCATCAGCCGAGGTACTTCAACAACGCTATGAAAAAAAACTGCATTTGATCTCGGAGGTGTCAAGGTCTTAGGAACCCAGTTGAATCAGTGAACTCCAAATTTGCTACTCCACTGATGAGGAAATAACTCAACTGGTGGACCCATAGTACGCATGTATGCTCGCACCCCAAGCTATCCCTCCAGCCCGAGAAGTACATAGAGAGTATGTCATGGCAAGGTACATTTCATTACTGCAGAGTACATGACATCACATTGCTGTACATGGTTGTTAACATTACCAATCTCAACATGGCCAGCACTAAAACACCACCTCAATAAACCTCAAAATTACCATACATCTTAGCATGAAGTTTGTTCCCTTCAAAAAAGGATCCCATTGAATGCCCCCTTGTAAATCATCCATGGGACTGGTATATTTACCTATACATGACTGGTTTATCTTTAATGGTAAATTCGTATATGTAACATATACCAGTCAACAGTATGATAAAATTACTTTAGGGTATGATACCTAATGGGTAGATCTCGTTAATATACCTATGGTAGTAAACTATGGGTAAACTATGGGTAGATATAGTTAATTTAATATACCTACAAGATGGGCCCCTGCCAGTTATAATAAATGGAGTTATAACCCCTATAAATGGCCTTATATTTAGGTAACTGGGGTTATAACCCTAGTTATAGAAGCTATAACCCAAGTTATATCTGGTAGGGGGCCCACCTTGTATGGCTGTGATAAACACGCGACTCCTGTCAGCCGCCAACATCCCCATCGCCATCGCCCCACCTGTCGCCAGCTGGAGCTCTGTCTTGTGACCGTCACCGGCTTCACCGAATGGACCGCCAAGATGCCCTGGGGACATTGGGTTTCGAACCCTAAGAGGTCCAAAGGTGGCGTGGAAGATCCAAAAAACTTAGGGTTTAGCAAGTTTAGTGCGGATATCCTGAAAAAAATGAGAGCATGCCAGTTTTTTGGGAGGAAACACCCCGAAATTTGACGAATAGATGCCACCTTCAAAGATGGCATCGTTTTGGGCATATACTTACTGTGCTTTTTTGTTTTGTGGTAAACATCTCGGTTCAAAATGCCTGGCTTATTACCCTTGGTTCAACCCATCTGGGATCATTTCCCCAAATAATGAAAATAAACAATATTTGAAACCGCCACCCAGTGTTGCATTTACCAACCATCAAAAGACCGCCCGCAATCATGACTCAATCGTCCATAGATGATGTATGTTGGTGGCTTTCTTGAGCTGTCAACACCGAATCGAAAAACCATCATTCTTGCCTATTGGTTGAGAGAAACAATGCTATGCAATATATATATATATAGAAATGTAAATTATAAACATATATATATATAAATTAATGTACGTATGTTAGATATCCCCTGGGGACTCCCACAGAAATATGATTATATTATTACGTGCATATTCATATATTATTCATATTACCTTCATCACACTCATGTTCTTGGTTGGCGTGTGTAGGTAAATCATGAATAGGTAAAGTTATCAAAGCCATGCTGTATCTAATTGCCGGGTTCTCTCATTTCACATCCACAAACACAACACTGAGACACAAAGGCTGGTTGAAATCACGAAGCGGAAGAAACCGCGGTACTGTGTTCCGCTGGTGTGCTACGAAATGAAACATTTCATTGAGAGGGAATGGTTGGTGCCAAATTTTGAGACAGATCCATGTGGGGTTCTGGAATTAGATTGTGGCTTACTTTCTTGTCGTCCCAAAATGCAGCTGGATTTGAAGCCACCACAATTCGATTCAGGTACACGATCCATCAAAAAGTGGCAAGACATAATGAGCTACGAAAAAAAAAAAACTCTTAGTTTCCGTTGAATCCTGGTTGTTTGATAGGGATCCTTATCATGGTTTGTTATAATCCCCATTTAACTGTGTAGTATAATCCCCTGAATATATATATATATATATCTATATATACACACCCCAAACAACTAGGGCTTTTTCATTTGCTCTGATATATTTTGGGTCCTGTCATTTCGGTCGGCCCAAGGTGCACCTGCCGTCCTTCCGACTCGAGACGTTGCAAGGAGATGGGTACCACGCAGTAGTCGAAACCACCCTAGGCGATTCGGTGCCGTTGGGTCCCGGCCCTTCCAGCAGTTCGTACTACAAGGCAAACAACCTGAGGAAAAGTTGAGAGAAAGGTAGTGAAGTTATTGTCAAGCCATTCTGTCTTAAAACTGTGTGCTTTCTTGAGGTGGTGGTGTGCTTGCCCGACATGGCAGCATTTTGTATAGTATAATACTCCTCCTTCAACACAAGGGATTCCTTCCAACGGCGGTGATTACGGAAACAAAAACAGGGTTTTGACCCCTGCTATGTTTCAGTGTGCACTGCCATTATTGTCCAAGTGTGTGTGTCTTGGATATTTCGGGGATCGCCGGATATCTGGCCCTGGAAAAAGTGTGGTACGAGGGGCTGGACTCCAATCCGTGCTGATATATTGAGGTCAACTGTGAGGTCAGGACTTTTTTATTTGCACACATGAGGAGATGCAAACGAACTGGGGCATGGACCCTACCATTTTTGAGATATGAATAAATCCACTTGAGAGTCTTCCAATGATGACAGTCAGTGGTGGGTGGCTTCAAAATGCATGACTTTGAGACATGCTTCCAGGGATGCACAACATAAACAGGGATTGATATAACATCAATGCAAGGTATATTGTTTGATGTATCGTTTCTCTATCCAGCGAACCACTGGAAATGGTAGGTAGCTCCTCAGTGAAACAGATCCCATTTCGAACGAATCTCCAATTTCTATGTGAGGTCATTTGAAGGAATTGTATTTTTTGATATTTTTTGCTCCTTTCCCAAATCTTTCTCAGATTCTAATGGGACCTTTACCCTTGTGTTGGCTAAGTGTTTGGGAGTCGTCCCTCCCTGCCAACCTCCAAGATCACTTCCACGCTAACCTGGGTCGTGAAACGCGTTCCGAGGTGCTGCTAATACTGTGTAAGCTAAGCTTCTCTAATTACACTATTAGTCTAATATCTTAATTTCAGACTTGTATTTTATACATCCTGGCAATAACTGAGAGCTTCCATTCAACAGTATTGGGGCAGAGGGTGTGGTAGAAATAAGACTTTTGAGTCACATCAAATGAAACAGAATCATCTCAAATCTAGTTTGACTCCAACAGTTCACATGTTTTTGGCACAATCTTGACAACCCAAAGTTCTCACCATGAGATCAACTGTATCATGTTGCACCTTTTCAGGAGATTTCAATAGAGATGGTCTATTGGTGAATTTTTGGAGGACGTTGCTATAGATTCCTTGGGGACGCCATACTGAACAACTGTCGGACATACCAGAAACCAGAAACACCCCGAACTAAATCGGGGGATCCGTTCAAACATGAGAGGACATACCTAGACAATCCTTGACACTTTGCGGATTAGCACATCTTACCGTTATTCTTTAATAACTGTCTAGTCGCTAAGCCTTCAGATGCTTCAATTTCCTCCTCAACATAATCAGTGCCCCCCAAAAGCATCTGAGACTTCCATTAGAGTAGCAGCGATGCTCCACCCCCAAAAAAGAAACGAAGACCCAAAATTGTTTGTTTTTTCAACTTGCATCACCAGCATCAGCAGCCTAGTTTTTTTTAAGGACCACCTTGGCCTGAAACACCAGGGCCCAGTACGCAATCCTCAAAAGCACGGGGTGCAGCATCCACAACATCATACCTTGCTACGAAGCCGCTTTTTTTTAACGTTTTTAACCAGCAAAAAACAGTGGGAAACAATTTGGACTGCAACTGGCCCAAACATGGAACTGTGGATGGATTTTTCCAGCAAATTTGAAATGAAACATGACCATGTTTTTATGTGTTCTTTGGGGGGTTGCAAGGTTCTTGGAACATTGCCGAACCTTTTGTTGGAATTGAATGTACAAAAATGACTCGTTCGTGAAGGTCTGGGAAATCTTGGCCAAGTTGTTATACGATTCTCGTAGCTGTGAAATTGCAAACCACCATCTACAGCCGGTTTTTGGTCAGTATACCAAAAAGTCCTGCCAATAAAATTGCCCAAATGCACAAGATGCATCATAAAACCCATCATAAATTTTGGGAATATATAAGTCACGAAAATCAGCCAGAAATAGCTGACTGAAGGGCGAACGGCCCGGGACACGTACCCTAGCAGCTACCAGACAAAAAAAATCGAAAATCAGCCAGAAATAGCGAAAATTCTTCCTGCTATTGCCCCTACCTTTAAGGGAAATTCCCTCCCTGTGACGTTGCAAACGTCTCCCCACCAAACTTGGGTCCCTGACCCATCAACACCTCGACTCATTCAATCCAACAACTTGGAGCAGTGAATCTCCAGGTTTTCATGTCAGAATTAGAAAGAAAAATGCTAAAAATTACTTGAAATGAGAACCCAGAAATGACATGAAAGTGATAGAGAAACACCCTAAACATGACATGAAACTGTACAAAAAGCATTGAATTCTAGATGATTTTTGATGGTGCTAAGAATCCTACGTCACCCTGGCAAGTATCTTAGAAAAACTCTGTGAATCGAGTGGTTCAGGACCACCTCTTTACAGTTGGGATTTCTGTTTGAACCCTTCAAACATGACTCACTGTAACAGCTGGAATTTATTCATCTTTGAAGCAACTCCATCATGGTTTTGTTATTGATCGTGGGGCTTATAAGAACTCATAGCTGGTGGATAGTAAGCACTTCAGTTGGAACTGACCTGCTTATTTGCTCGCCATTTGTTATAGTTTCTCCAACTAAGATCGTCCTCAAGTTTTTACGGTTCCCATCCCCCAAATTAACTTGTGACCCGGGCCTCGTCGACGCCTAAGGCAAAGACAAGATCAATGTTGAAATGGTTGAAACGTTGACAAAGTGGGCCCCTACCAGCTATAAGTAGGGTGATAAGTCCACTTATAGGGGTTACAACCCCAGTTGCTCATTTATAAGGCCATTTATAGGGGTTATAACTCCAGTCACAACTAGTAGGGGCTATTCATCAAAATTAGCTGGGGACCATCAACATCACTGAAACATCGTGAATTTGGAGAGGATACATTTGGGCCTTCAGGAAACCTGAGTTTGAGATACTCACATCATTAGTTGTCCAAGCCACGTGTTATTGAAATCTTTTTGCATGCGTCTGGGGTCAAAAATATAATCATACTTTACAAACAAATCTGATTTTCTAACTCAAGGAGAACCGTACCAAGAGGACAGTCGTTTGCTCCTGGTTGGCCAAAAGAATGGACTTGCCGCATTCTGGCAACTTTTCGGAAAGACATCGCCTTGCCTCACTGGAATTATCAAAAGACAAGTTCCTTGTTGATGCCATGTCATTTGAGGTCCAAAACTCCACCAAACGGCCTTGAGGATTGAGGACCCCCCTAAAACGCTCCCCCGAGACTCGCCCGAAAATTACTTTACAACAAAAATCAGCCCAAAGGCTGACAGCATTTGTCATTTCTCGTGCTTCTTTTTGGGTGGAAAACACAAAAAAAACAACTACCAAATGCTATTGATAGAAAAAATCCTACTAACTGTATTGATATGAACAACAATCTTGTACCTCAACTTAACTATTGTAGGATTTTGCTCATGAAGGGAAGCTGAAATATGTACATATATGTATATAATATATGTTTTTCCAAAAAGTGACATCCTGGCATGTTCCTGTTCCTAGGTGACATCCTTCGACACCTTACTTCAAAGGGGAAAATGGTGGGAAAACCCTTGGGATGGGGGCCCCTTAATAATCAACCCCATTGATACACCTCATTATATAGTGGGTATTTAATGGGTATATCCACTGTATGTCCCCTTTTAAAGGGCTCCAACAGGTGGGGGAAAAAACAGCCAGGGGTACCCTTTGAAGGGTACCGCCGTTTTCCCGTTTTCCCTCGCCTTTGAGTGCCATGTGACAAAACAAAGCTTTGAGGAGGAATTCGAGGTGTTCACCGAAGATACAGTACAATAGTACATATATTTATATATATATATACATATGTATAAATCATAATATATGGGTGTTTCCAAAAATAGGGGTACCCCAAAATGGATGGTTTATAATGGAAAACCCTATTAAAATGGATGATTTGGGGGTACCACTATTTTCGGAAACACCCATATATACATAACATTTTACATCTTTGCAGGCACACATGCAAGCGTTGCCCATGAAATAGGACCTTTACGGAATATTATGACGTCAACAAAATTCGTCAGCTACTATATATATATTGAAGATATTTACACACACAACACAAATAAACACTTCCTGCAACGCACATGGTTTACTGCAACAAACACTTGTGACTTGTGACGGGGAAACCTGTTTATAGCTCACAGACTTCCGATGAAAATGCTTCCTTTCTAAAGATACGTGGTAAAGTAACGCCAATCAACATGACAGCTTAGTAGCTCAACATATTATATGCCGTATTGTCTTCTCTTTCCAAGCCTTTTGACACTTTTGCATAAGTTTCAACTATCCTGCTGGATCAAAAGCCAAAAGTATGTTCTATTACCCCACACTGATACACAACTTCGAATGAACTCCCAACTTCGAACAAAAAAACATGAGGTCACACAGGAAAACTGCTTGGTTTCCGGTTTTCGGTTTCCCCGTTTCACCTGGGACCCCAACAAAATCACCAAGCCCACATCCACATTCGTACACGTAATGCCCAACCTTAGATCAACTTCCAGCTGTCAACATGGTAGTCATGGTAGTCCTAGTAGGGTGTCCTTTCCAGGCCATTATGCTTTCCACAAAGGTCAATTTGTTACATTCCTTACATGATCCCATTAAGGCGAACCATAAGTAAGGTCACAACTTGCGGGCCGATCAAATGCAAGTCTGTGTTGGTTGTTCCATTTGTTGCAAGCTTGCCATCCAACAAAGTGGGTAGAGAACCTTCAATTGTAACGCAAACACCGATATTGTCAAGGTATGCTCGATGTCTTGCGGAAGACATCACCCCAGCACGCCCTCAAGACCCTGCCATGGTGTGAATCATCAAAGACTCCCTCCATAGAAAAGTCATTGACGAGAGCTGAAGTTTTGCAGATTGTCATGTGAGCCAGTGCCAGAGACACAGGGAACAACATTGAAACATACTCAAATTCAATCAAAATCATGCTCCATTTGTACATCTCCAATTCTATAAATATCCCAATTTGGTCCGACAATTTCTAAAAAGAATACCCTTTGTGTGTAAAGCATCTGTTTACCTCCCCAACCAGGCGCTAGCACTACAACATCTACAACATTTACGACAGCATCATTCCCTCCGGGCTGTCCGAACGCTCCTTCCCGAGTGCTATGTCGCTCCTCTGACCAGGAATGGTGGAAAGGTTTGAGACCCAAAGGATTCACCTGTAAATCTGGACCTAGACATCCAACTGGATCCCCTCAGAAGATGGTAGTTTTAGGAATGACGGTATGGGGGCAAAACCAAAAATTATGTACCTTCTCACCTTCTCAGATTTGGTGTTTGAATGTCTAGGGTGAGTTTAAACCAACAAACATTTTTTGGGTGAGGCAAATGGAAGAACTGTGTTCAACTCTTCACGAGTTTTTTTCGAGGGGTGACAAAATACATCACCTGACCTCATGGGATCTCAGTAATTCTTGATAATCGTATGATTGTAATGGAGACATGTCACTCAAACAGGGAAGAAACAAACACCTGGGGAACTCACATACCTTCTCGCGGAACAGGAAAGTCATGGAATACCCTGGATCCTTCCTGACTGGCTCTTTGTTTTGTACCTTGAGAGCCTAAAGATTGGCTCTCAAGTGGATCAAGATACATATTCTGAAATAGTCTTCAATTTGCCTTGCCTTGCATCTTCCAAAGACACTATCCCAGGAAATGGAAGCAATATATATATATATACACTTACATTTGGCTAGTTCAGGTTCAAGGAAAAACAATGAAGGCAAATACACTAGAATTGCCACAAAGAGGTGTTGGATATGTATAGCTAAATCTATTTACACTGTCACTGTACCACGAATAACCACACATGTTCCACATGTTATATGCTTGGTTTACCCACATGAATTAAGGGTCGGTATTTTTTCAGTGCTTCTTTACGACACCAACTGATGTTTAGCTGAGCTCGGCCACATCGAGATCCACAAAAACTGCAGATCTAATTTATGGATATAATACCAGTTTAAAGTACAATATGACTATAATGATGGTTCAAATCGCAAAATCCACCATTATGGATTCTCAACAAAAACATCCCCAGCTATCCTAAGGGCAAATAGATATCAAGTAGCCTCCTGGGAACGATCACATATCCCTTCTTTCAAAAGTGACTTTTGAGTCGATGATACAAACCCAACTTCCCGTTCGGTGGGATGACATGTGATCGGGTTCCCTGGCAGGGTATATCGACCATCCCCTTCCCATACCATCCATGTATGGTTTATTTCCCTACATTTACGCTAAAAATCAACCCAACATTTACCATAAAAATCAACTCCATGGTTGGTTTATAATTGATGGTAAGAAACCCACTGGTTGGTGATTGGGCACAACCCAGTCCCCTGGCACTACATACACCATACATGGATGGTACCCAGTATGGGTATGGGCCGGTATGGGCTTCATCAGCAAATCGTTTAGCTGCAGCCTGCCAGAAGGCGATATCCACGTTACTTCGTTCGCTCAACGTGAGCTGGAAGGCCTGGGGTGTCCCGACCGACAGAGGGAAGGCCTGGACGTCTGGTACCGGTTCCATTCGGAAAATAACGGGGGAAGGATACCTAGGGTAAAATGACAAGGTACACATTTGGGATGTTTTTGGAGGTCAGGTTTTGGAAAAGTACCCAAGAACAAAAACCCTGAAAGTTCTCAAATAAAATGGTAACGGTTCTATTTTCAATGGAATCTGATGGATTATTCCAGGTTCCTGCATTGAGAGATACTCATAAACATCATAAACTTCATATTGAACTCTATCTCTCAGCTCAGTTGGACAGTTCGGTCAGTTCTGTGCGGTATCGTCTGACGCTGAGAGCAACTTTTTTGAAGGAAACAACTTGGATGGTTGCGATGTGACAGTGATACGTTTGTCATCATGATATGACATTGGGCAGTGTCGATAGGTTACAGTATTTCACTGGTGTGGGTATGACAAATCAAAATCTATCGACAGGTTTTACTATCAACAACTTATGTGTCCCCAGGACAATCCTTATACCTGATTTATCAACAACTTCCCCTTCAACAACTCCTTGTGTGTTTTAAAGAAAAACTGATAGGAAGATATAGGATCATATAGGAACTCCTTTCATTTTCCTGGATACGTCCATCAACTTTTAGCAAGGATTGTTGTTTGGGAACATGGCGAGCAGTAAAATTTCAAGGGTGTACCCTTTTTATTTGTTAAATGTCTCAAGGCTGTAGGGCGATTGGAAATCCGGATCTTGTCCATTTTACCAAGAGTCAACAACCGAATCTAATAAATGAACAGTATGTTATACATTTTTTGAATGTGCATCTGAAGGAAAAGCGGACTATCTGTAAAAATCTGCGAGCTTGCATACATCTATGATCCTGTCGCATCCATGCTATCGATATATCACATCACGTATGCATAATTTCGCATTTAAACAACATCTCAAGTATAGTGTGCGCGCACAAATTCATTACCCTTCCTGAAACTAACAGCAAAAGCACCTGAAAATGGATTTCGTTGGAATGCAAACCTTTCCTTTTCGGGCAAAAGGCCTATTTTCACCTAGTTTCCAGGGCAAAAAGTTCGTTTTCAAGGAGTGTATGTCAATGACCTTTTGCCCCACCTCTCCCGGTCCCATGGACGATGGCAGCCAGGCTTTTTCGCGCACCTGGATCCGGGCAAGCAAATGGAAGTTGCTTGGTGATCATTTGTTGGAGGAAATTGGGCCAGCCAGTTGTTGTCATTTTTTATGGCTTCCAAAACACGAGGTTTGATCATGATCACTTCGCCAATGGTCATCTGTTTGTAGCTAGATTGACATATCGATACATTCCTGGGAGGAGTGGATTCCATATTTTTGGTGAATGTACCCTCCAGCAAACTAAATATGGCTAACTCTAAAATTCCCATGTTCAACTCTTGGAATTGCATCTTCATTGTCCATGTTTCATCGCTATGTTAGTTCACTGGAGTGTAAAACATGTCAAAAAAGGATCCCATATCCAACTCTGGCTGAAATGAAGTATCTCATCAACCAACAAACCCAACTTGAAAGAGCAACATTTCCCTATGCAAGACTTTCCTTAGGACCAAATTTCAACCCAACATATCCATGGGTGACAATCATTCACAGTCCAGTTTTTTAATGCGCCCTGGGACTTCTACCTCATGCCAATCTTGATGAACTCGACAAATCTCTACCTGAGCGAAGTATTCCTGCGGCGAATTGTAATGGCAACGGATGGAACATTCGCGAGGTCGAAATGTTAAATATGAAACCTTTTTTTTGATGTGAATTTTTGGAATCATTCTGATTCTTTTTTGATATCAGAAATAATGTCTGTATTGTATTGGATATTCCTTTCTGTTTCTTGCTTATGGATATCTATTAAATGCTATAGATTCGATTTTCTCCCTACCCACGTCAACAAAAAAAACACCCCAGCCAGATTGCAACTCAAAACCTTCATTTGCCACTGGAATTCCGGGAAGGGCCCATGGGGATTGTAAGATCCAACCTCCGGGGGGCTTTTTAGAGGCGGATCTCACGCGTTGTTTCCACCTTGACATCATCAAAGGCCATCCAAAAGATTGACATGGGATCGTCCATCAAAACACCTGGGATCACCAGGTGAGTGGCCTGTGACATGAATCCAGGGAATTTAATGGTTGCTTAAGAGCGGGATTTAAACAAACAACAAGGTTGATGCTTGATGATGATGGATCCTTCTTCTGACTCTAAGATATGGGTATACTATGATATACCTATCATTTGCACCCAATAGACTTGAACAACATCATCAACAACCCGTGTTTCAAACACAGGTCACCAGTCACCTTCTAAGTCTGAAGACGTGTCATCTGAATGTCCTTGACATATTGTTTCCAAAAAATGGATGGAAAACTGCCCCCCCAAAAAGATAAACAAACTCCAAACCATGGGTTTTTCGGATTTTCCTTAGTGAGACAATGAATCACTATCACTTTGTCCCCAGGAGACCTCCCGCGCCTGAACTGTTGGTGACCTTCAACTCCTTTTGAAGGTCCGAAGTCCATCCTTCCCAATCCTGGAAAGGGAAACGTCTCAACGAATGGTTTTCACCCGGTGGTTTGGGGCCCGGGTTGTGGCACCACAAGCGGGGGTGAAGTTTCAATACCGGCCATATGGGAATCCCGGGAACCCAAACCACCCGACACCCCAAAACAAAAAGATCCTCCTGGAGGTGCGCCGCTGAAAACAGAAAAGATAGCTTCAGTTAATTAAATGCGATATGGAGAAAAAACATTTAACAAAACTGAACAAACAAAACGCACATGCCTCATGACAATGATCTTATTCTTTTTCATGTGTTATGTGTGTGTAAAAATTGCATGCATAAAAAATATATAATATGATAGACTAGACGACATTATTTGTTGTTCCAATGGATGTTGGAAACTTCCTGAGTTTAAAACGATAAACGGATAGTTTCCACCTCCAAAAGTAGACCACTTGGGATGGTTAAGACCCTACAAATAATGGGATAATCATCATCCTTGGTGGTGCATGATTTTGTCCATCAACAGTAAGATTTCCTTTTAAACGTTTGAGGGAATTTTGGCCAATCCAAAATCATCATGGTTTGCAGGGGATTGACTTTTTTCGTGTGTGGCCGGGTGGGTGGCCGGGTGGGTGGCCGGATGGCCGGATGGCCGGATGGCCGGGTGGCCGGGTGGCCGGATGGCCGGGTGGCCGGGTGGCTGGATGCCCGGGTGGCCGGATGGCCAGGTGGCCGGGTGGCCGGATGGCCGGGTGGCCGGATGGCCGGGTGGCCGGATGGCCGGGTGGCCGGATTTCGGCAGTCTTTGATCACGGCTATCTTTCAGCAGTCTTTTGCGCAGTCTTTCAAGACAGGCATCAAGTCAGCAATGTTTCCGCGAGGTTTCCGAAAGGTTTCCGCGAGATTTGGTTGTTGGAATGTCCAGTTTGCCAGCATGTTGCCCAGCTATTTTGCCACAAATTTTCCAATTAGGAAAACACGCCGGGGGCCTAACCGAGAGGTTGCCGGCAACTTTGCCGAAGATTTTAAGGCACAACGATATGCGCCGAGTGGTTTGCCAATGGTTTTTCCCACAACTTATCTAGCAAAAGCCATATGTTTGGCCAAAGAAGTAAAAATGAGTCTTCGTACTAAACTGCCTTAATCAAGTTCTGTTACTAGGAAGCACGCACCAGTCCCTGCCAAGATTCCGACCAGGGACTGCTGCCAGGCGAGGCCACTCACGCGCCGATTGACCGCTGAGCATGGCAGCGCCGACCCGGAGCAGGAAGGACGCATGTTTGAAAATAGAAGACTTGAGCTGTTGTTTAATCTGCTGTTACGCAATGTATGCGGATTGAAAGGAAAGAGGTTTACGCCGAAGTTGCAGCTAATCCATGAGCTTAACAAGCGTGTAGCTTTGAGGCAACACAGTTTGGAGGTGGCCCATTACTGGCTGTCTTGAAGAAGCGACGGATGTACGGACT